>JAOYNN010093184.1:0-11797 GCA_025770095.1 Goniobranchus kuniei | reverse complement strand
CTCTCTCTCTCTCTCTCTCTCTCTCTCTCTCTCTCTCTCTCTCTCTCTCTCTCTCTCTCTCACACACAAACACACACGCATCAAACAATGTTTAGGTGTACCACCACGCCCCGTCTTTCTCTTTAACCCATAAAGACACAACCTAGATGCCCAACCCGCAGTCCAGTAATTTTGCGCAGAGGCCGGCGGAGGAAGCCTCAAACTCGTCACTATGCCTATGGCATACGTTCTGCCAATACCAATAGTTTGTCTTTGAAAGGCATATGAGGCATGTTGTGTGTTTCGAAAATGACGTGATTTAGGCGGAGAAAGATTCCATCGTGCTGTTCTATCACAATTTTCACTGTCCTGACCGCCCCGGTATTGAACAAAACGTAAGTTGGCTAGCTATTCTGATGTGGTCAGGAGTACGTAGAGATCAACCCGGGATTGTCCTGGCTAAACTGCGGGCTGAGGGGTCAATTCTACATTTCGCATACTCCGTTGACGGCACTTTGTCAACGTGCTGGCTAACTCGATCGTCATTTCCGGATTTCGCATTTTTCTCCAGACAGATAGTGGCCTGATGGCAAGTTCCGGAGGACTTGGCAGACAGTCCAGATTTTCGTAATTACGGATATTTCCGGAAAAGTGGCATCTCTGCTGTCTGTCTGTTTTGCTGTCTGTCTATCTGTCTCTCACTCTCTCCTCCCCTACTCTCTCTCTCTCTCTCCATACTGTGCAGCACATACATACTCCCCAATTGTGCATATCTCTGTCTCTCTCTCTCTCTCTCTCCATATCGCCCAGATATCCACAAAGCGCTTGACATGCGCAATAACTACCCAGGATTCTCTACTGCCCTTTGTGTACAAAAGTACTTGGTATATCAAGATAGCAAGTCATGCAACGCACACAAATAAGGGATAGCCACTGAGTAATGTCTTCTTCCCTCCTCCAACAAACACTTCCCTCTGAGGACACAAAAGAGAGCCTGACAGAAGATTGATGAGAAAAGAAGCTCTTGTTGCCTTAATCGCTTCTTATGGCTTCTTACTGTGACAAAGCAACAAAAACAAAACATTTTTAAAACTCTTCATAATCACAAAACATAATGAACAGCAAAATGCATATCTTTTTTCTCTTTTTTTTTGTTTTTGTTTGTTTCTTAAATGTGTGTGATTTTTAAGAGTTTGAACATGCAACTGTATTATAAGACTGGCACAAATATTAGATGATAGAGGTGGACTAGAAACAAATCTATCATCAAAAACAAAAATTCTCATAATTCTTATTCTCGATAACACATGTCATCAGAAATGACATACCCAATTTTGTCATTTTGAGTAAAAAAAAAATTATTGGCAGACAATTAGCTGAAAGAAGCTTGATAAAAGAAAAGAAACCCAGATGTGGAACTGGTATTATGAGAATTATAGAGGGTAAATAAACAAATCTATTTTATAGACATGAAACAAAAACTTAAGTCTTACCATTTTCAACAACACATTGTGTTGAGAGATATATTGTTTCAGTTAGTAATGAGTGGAGAAGTTAGCCACGGATGCCATGTCACAATTGGAATGAAAAACACATACAGAAAAAGAAAAATTCTATTTGATAGGAAAAATAAAAACATCAGCATGTCCAATGTCAAAGAATGAAAAGAGAGAACAGGATGGCATATCATACCTGTAAGTTTCTAAATACCTAAGTCAGAAATTGGGTCATGATGTTTTTGGCTTTATTCGATGAAAATGAGTGTCCCCAACGTCTTCTGTAAATATCTACAGACTTACAGGTTAAGAGACTTCTTCTTCTTCTTTCATTCACTATCATGGTGACTACACAGAAAGACCAGTTTCGGTAATGAACATAGTGGTCTTAATAAGTTCATTCAGTGGGCCATGGAGTTAGGAGTTTAAATCTACTTCCACCGGCCTATGTTTGTTTCCGCAAACTTCAAATATTTTGCAGTGTTGTTGAAGTATAGGTTCTGCATTTTGCTTAGGGGTTCCACAGTCACAAGTTCCATTTCCTACTTTAAATTTGTCATGCATATGAGACAAGTCCGTTGCGTCCTGTCCTGAGTCAAGTGATAATGACCTGTTGTCATCATGTCAAACTGGTAGTTATCTTTTGCTTCTGGTGGATTCCTTCTCACTTCTTTAATGAGTCTTCTTTTCTCTTCATAGCTTAATGGTTGGTTGGGTTGTTCTCCCTCTTTTGCCAGTCTGTCAGCCTTTTCATTTCTGGAATTCCAGTGTGATGGTATCCACAGTAGTACAATTCTTCTTGCTCCTCTTAGTAGTTGCATGGCTGACTTGATTTCTTGTAGCTGTTAGGAGACTTACAGGCACAATTTGGGGACAACTGTTATAAAATGGTCATAAAGAGCCAAAACATCATGACCCAATTTTTAACTTATGTGTTTAGAAACTTACAGGGACGATATATGACTACAACTTTTTTAAAACAGCATTTAGTATCACAAGTCATTATTTGATGACAGCTTAAATATTAGAGTTTATGCCATCAAAGACCAAAACTGCCATAAGTTTTATTCCACTCAGTATACAGTTCAAGATCTTTCGATGATACACTTGCACGAACCTGGCGCATTGCATCTTCAAAGTCTTTGAATAGAATTGGCCGGACCTGAAAAAAAGATGAGAAAGAAGAAAAGTTAACAAGAGAAATAGGGCTGATCTATACCTCTTTAGAGTTCTGACCTAAATTACATTGGGCCTTTCAAATTTGTTCAGATGATTTTAAAACATTATGACTTGAAAGAAATGCTAAAGAGAAGATTATTTCATCAATGCATATTCCCAACACAAAGATATGGTTGCCTGACCTGGTCTTTTACAAAAAAACATCCCCAACAAACAAAAAACAATGCAAAGGACCATGGAAAGAAAAATGATGAACACTAAAATCAGTGATAGAAAAGAATATGAAGAGATAAGATACAAAACAAAAATTACATATATCAAAACATATGTCGTAAAGCAAAACTGGACATGGGCAGGACACATGGCAAGAACAGAAGATAACAGATGGAGTAAAAAGTGTAAGGAATGGAAAACCACAGACAGGTAAAAGAGCAAGAGGAACATCACAAAAATAGATAGAAAAGTGCCCTTGCACTTTTTGCGTAAGAGGTTGTTCACAATTTTACAGGAGAGCACAAAATCTATCTTTACTCAAAGTCAGTCATTTCATTTCAAATTTTTGTACGCACTTTGGCAGCACAGAGCTTGCACACTTCGTGCAGACATTTGCGAGACAACTGTATAAGCATTTTGATTTCCTTCAGATAATGTAAAACGGTTGGTGTAGCTAAAAACAGACACCACCATCGGATGCGCCATTAAAATTTACATAAGAATGGATGAAAAACCAAAAATAGCCAATTTTTCACTTACGCAAAAAGTGCACAGGCACAACGAAATACCACATCATGAAGATAGAAGGAGAAGACTGGATGAGAAAAGCAGAAGACAGAGACTACTGGAAATCATTAACAAAGGGCCATAACTGATAATGGATGGACACAGTCTAAGATGAGATGCTAGATAAGTTTGAAAATAATTGTATTAGCATGAAAAAAGTCAAATCGTTTCTTGAGACTCCATCATATGAAGGATAATACATAAAAAATTATATACAGTAATAATACAGGCCTAAATGTAAGAGATAATTATTCTCAATAAGTGAAGACAAAACAAAGGAATGAGACTGTGATGCTTTAAACAAAATAATGCTTAGTCAGACACACATCAGGAATGAAGAGAAAAGAGCAATTCGAAACATTACAAAAAATAACATAAATCCAAGAGGTGGAAGATGAAAAAAAAAAAAAGGATTATAACAGAGCTGGCATGGTAACAAATCACTGAAACTATAAAACTCCACATACGATAATCAAATGACCAAAAAAAAAATTGAAAAAAAAAAAAAACCAAGGAAAAAAAAGGTCATAAAAACACAAAACTGATATTAAAGGAAGAATACGCAAAGCAGCCTTTGCCAATGATGAGATCTGCACCTGTTCTGGGGTAATTGTTTCCATCTGTTCCACTGGTATGCTTCTGATGGGTCCCAAAGCAGCTTCCCGACACAAATTGCTCATGTCGGCACCAGAATAACCTGTGATAACAAGTGAAGACAAAATTTAATGCAGATACTTATAGATAAAAAGGGGAAAGATGTCACAAACAAATGGAGAACTGCAAGCATTAAAATGGAATTCACTTTACTTTTCCTTAAATTAATTGCTGCACAGTAAACAAAAGCTAGCTTTTATCAACAGCTTACATCCGTGGTAAAACATTTGTGTAATATTCTAGTATGTTTATAAACTATGTAAAAAAAAAAAAGTGGTAGTTTGCCATTGCTTTCCATGCTGACTTTACTTCCGCCAAGTCTAGAAAGACCTAGCTACCCATTTATACTGCTGGGTGAACAGGGGGCCCTGAGAAAAACCACTGCCCGGCTGGGGGTTGAACTTGGGCCACCTCACATGGCAGTCAGCCGCTCTACCAACTGAGCTACTGGGTCACCTTATGTACAATGTACAAAAATTAAATTACTTTTGCGCATGTGTATATTAGATAATTTGATACTCTTTCCAACAAAAATTGTTGAATCTTATTTTCTGTTGAATATGACTGATTGCTCATTTTAAATTTAAAGCTTAATTTAAAGAGTTGCCATTGAAGGGATTATACAGGTAATGAATTGTGACTTGTTTTGTGTAGTCTGCAATATTTACACATTACACCATGAAGGATTCAAGATCTATATTTAAATTTGTAGCTGAACCATGCCAATATAAACTATAAAGAATGACCATGCTTGACAATTGCAAACTGGTGCTACTATCAGCAATGGGGCCTGAAAATTTGGTGTCGCTCGAAAAGGAAATTGTTTCTTATTGAAAAAATTAATTTTTATGAAACAGGTAGTATCAGTGATGGAGATAGATCTGGTCATAAAATGAGTGATCCAAATGGTTAGTAGATTTCTAACACAATGTAAATTACTTTCTCAACAAGAATTTCCACCATGCAACAACAAAAAAAATTCTCTGTCAATTTGGATGCCTGTCTCTATCCCATGGCCTCCCTTTCTGACTTCGACATAGATATTTTCCTTCCTTTTAAGCTTGCTGAAGTGTAAATAGTATCACCAAGATAGTCTGTATGAAGAGCAATTAACCCCCAAAATGCTCTTCTAACTTTTTCAACTTCTCCATTGTTAGCCATTGTATATATAATAACACCCCTTTAACATTTCTGACTTTCGTACTATGGTGTTTACTGTATATGGAAAATATATTGGGGACAATTTTTGGTGATTATTTTACTGAAAACTGCATATTTTTATGATGAAATAAAATGTTTCATATACCCTTATATCATCTTGCATATTTCGTGTCAAATGTCTGGTTTTTCAATGTTCGACTGCATTGTCATAATATGAACATTTTGTGTCTATTGCTCTTAATCTTATCATACTGCGTGATGAACTATTGAGGGAAATGCTGGATATTCAATGTTGATGAACAAAAATTATTACCGCCAAGGTCTCTTTCTAAATCAGAATTTTGTCGTTAGATCAGGCAGTGTCAATGAGCTCTTGGTAAATGAGAAAATCCTGTGACTGTGTCTTATTAAAAATAGGAAATAAGCTTTGAATTTTTGTTTTTCTCCAACTATAAAGGAATGGAGAATCAAGAAGATGAACATATTTCTCTGTCAAAAGAACTGTGTTGATATTGTGGGAACTGCTACAAAAGAATAAAAGATTCAGTATAAAAAGTCAAGCAATATATGATAAAGTACCCTTTAAAGATGATGATGAATTGCAGTTTAATGTTTGTATATTAATTTTAGTTTTTCTCTTTTTTTTTAAATTCAGGACTTCAGTTATGACAGCAGTTTGATACCCTTAGAGGACAATGCCTGGCACCTCAATAATTATGGTTTATTGCTGGAGGATGTTTACATAAATGTTGTTGAGGTGATTTCTTCCAACAGCTACCATTTTACATTTGGCATAAGGGTTTTAAAAATTTAGGTGTCCAGTAAATATTTTTGCACCTAATTATCTAGACAGAAAGTATACTGTACAAAATACAAAGTTAAAACCAATAATGTACCGGGTGTAACAAAAAAAAAAAAAAGGAATTTGCTCAAGCATGAATAGCTCCTAGACTGATCAATGAAAATAAAGGAAATTTGGGTCAATTTAAACTAATAAAGCACCTATTTGAATATGTAATTTCAGCAAAATCCAGCTATGGGATTTACCTTTATGGGAGTTACCTTTTTTCATTACACCCTGTATGTAGTGCGGTTGAAGTAAATTCTGTCAATGCATCAAAAATAAAACGTATGTTTTGGTCCAAATGTTTTTTTTGTATATTTTTGCAATGATATACAGTTTTTGAAAATGTAAAGGTCCCTCCTAACTAACCCTAACCGTCTAATGGGCTGTTTACACGCAGGGATTGGTCTGGTGGGACGGACCCCGGCGGTCCGATCGCCTGTCACGGAGGACCGATCCGTGGTGTCGAGGGATATCCCCTGTCCCTTGGTGACGATTCCCCGTCCCTATGGTCCAATCCAGGATATCAAGCACTGCTAGATATTAGTGGACCGATCCCTCATTTCGCCAGGCGGGGATACATTTTTTGAAAAGTAAAAAAAAAAAGGAATTTTATGATCAAAATTAAAATCTAAGTTCATATTTGTAATCAGCGTGTGCGAAATAATAAAATCATTGCGTGCACGTTGCTTTTTATTGCTTAGTTTTAATAATAATTTTTTCTATCTTTACGTATTGCACGATTGTGTAGGCAGTGTCGGCATGCAGACTTGCCACTCGTTTGTCATTGGCGTGCTGTTGTTCTGTCATGTGTGTTGTCTGCGAGGCCAAGCCCTCTTTTGCCGATCGAAATTATTGCAACATAGTCGCATGAATCGGTGCTAAACTTTATTGAGGCCCGATCGTATGAACGTCTATGGACATTTAAATCCAAAGATTACAGTACCAGCAATAAGAAAAATGGCAATCTCACAGGATCGGTCCCTGTGTATAAATGCAACAATCGCAAAGGACGATCGTACATGACGGACCCAACAGACAAACCCTCCGTGCTCGGGGGACGTCCCTAGGTGCCAATCTCACAGGATCGGACCCTGCGTGTAAATGGCCTATAACCCTATCCCTAACCCAAAATTGGAATTTAAGGGTGGGCGGAACATATGGTATTACTGCCAATGTGAATGAGAGGGCGTAGACATAGAAGACGTAGGCCTAGAATAGATCCTGGCAGCACCACCACCATATGTTCCGCCCACTCAGAAATAATTAGGAGAAAATTGTTGCCAGCAGGGGCTGACCCGTAACCCTATCCCTCCTAATCCTAACCGTATCCCTGACCCAAAATTGAAATTTACGCGTGGGCAGAACATACGGTATTACTGCCGAGATTCTAGCCGGCTAACGCTATCCCTCCTAACTAACCCTAACCGTATTCCTAACCCAAAATTGAACTTTACGCGTGGGCAGAACATTCGGTATTACTACCTAGATTCTAACGGGTTTACCCTATCCCTCCTAACTAACCCTAACCGTATTCCTAACCCAAAATTGAAATTTACGGGTGGGCGGAACATAGATCTACGGTATTACTGCCAATGTGAATGAGAGGGCGTAGACGTAGAAGATCTAGGCCTAGATTCTGGGAGCACTACCATATGTTCCGCCCACTCAGAAATAACAGAAAAACTATTGCCAGCAGGGGCTAACCCGCAACCCTATCCCTCCGTTTCCCTAACCCTATCCCTGACCCAAAATTGAAATTTACGCGTGGGCAGAACATACGGTATTACTGCCCAGATTCTAGTGAGATTCTAGGAAGGTTACACAGATCTTAATATAAAAGCTAGATAGATCTAAATCTTAGCCAGCGGCTAATCCCCCATGCTGGAATATGAATGAGAGGGCGAAGATCTAGATGATCGGCCTAGCCTAGATCTAGATTCAAGATAGATTGTAGATTACACATATTCTATTATTCTAGATTCTAGAAATAAAAAGAGACCAGATCCAGAGATCTATATCTTGGCCTGTTTGTTGAGCCTCCATGCTGGAATGTGAATGAGAACTCAGAACTCAATGAGAGTGCAGAGTTCCAGTAATGCTAGCACGTCTGCCTGTCTGTGTGTTACCGAACTCCTCCGCTCATAGCCAACCAATGTTGTGTATCAAATCAAAGCTCAAACTCCGAGTAATGTCTGTGGGAAATTATTGCGTTTCAATTAAGACAAGGACAACTTCACAAAACGATATTTTCCATTTTATTAAGGCCACATAGAAGAAACCTCAGATACTTGCCATTGCTTCGCAGGGCTTTTTATCGCCTTCTTTCTTTTGTCGCGAGGCGTACCCACACATCGCTCGACAGCAAAAAAATTCTTCACAATACAATTATCAGGTAAGTCCAGTGGTTGAGAATGTGAAAGAATAATACATAACATTTGAGACTTGCAGCCACTGGCTGCCACGGGACCACTTGTGTATAACAAATTTAGGGTTACTCCATAAAAAGTACGGCAGGACAAAATATAATATGTATACGGTTCAGACCAACGTCCTCCATCAGTTACAAAGAAACCGGGGTAATATGTAAATGACATAAAATAATAAAAGCAAAGGACTTAGTTTATAGTCCGTGGGCTGTCGGGTATTGAAAAGATATACATGTACTGTTGTCTATGCTTTCTTTTTAAAACATTTTATTTGCATATTGTTGTCCTTGATTTTTGTATCTGATGAAGGACATTGGTCTGAAACCCTGCATCTTTTTTTTTTTTTATTGAGTAGAATTTAACCCTAAACTTTTGTATATCTACTAGTGCTGAGACCCGTTCGAAGAACGGTAAGAGGAAAAGAAGAGTTAGATTTACCTTAAGAAAGTCTATTGATCCTACAACTGGTGCCCTGATTTCATCAAAATGTCTTTGGTTTGTTTTATTGATTTATTTATCTACAAAACAAATCATATAAAAGAAACATTAAAAAAATATTGTAGGAAGCCGGATTCGAACCAATGAAATCCTTGGCATCGAACCAACAAAAATCCACTGCACCATGGATTCTCTCTTCAATGTGGTAACGCTTGCTTACTCAAATTTAGACCGGAAAATCTACCTAGATTGTAAATATAGATCTACACTGTCATGATTTTAAATCGATTCCCTCTTCGAAAGCGTGGCATTTTATCTAGATCTAGATCTAAATCCACCTAGAAACAAGATAGTATCTAGATTTACACTTTCAGGATTCTAGGTCTAGATTTCGGCCTGCCTTGGTTTCATTTTGTCCTTACGAAGGTATGGCATTTTATCGGCATATGCAAAGATTGAAAAAAATATATTTTTGAAAACTAAAACGAATTTCGTGCCCACAACGATCTAGATATAGATCTCGATCTAGTCCTAGATTCTGAGTTTAGAGATATGATATATTCCACATGTGCTCTCTTCTTCATGTGTTGATAAATAAAATATCAATCGGTGTGCAACCAATGAAAGAACATCGGGCCTAATTTTTTTCCAGTAAGGCCTAGGTTCTAGATCTCCGTGTCGCAGAGAAAATACTATGTCAGCAGCAAATGACTTGAGTTGACCCCAAAAGGATTGAAATTTGTCTAATGTTTTTAGGCCTAAAATGGTTTTTCTCCTTACATATTGGATTCAAATAAAGATGCCATACCGTAAACCCACTTTTCGGGTTAAGGGTACTGGCTGTTTCATATTCTTTCATCGCGTAGTTTCTGAGAACTTCATGTTCGCACATTTGACTTTAGCTTTATTGGTATAAGATAAGATTTATCTGTGAGTGTGTGTTTCTACATGTGTATCATGTGCTCCCCATCCCATGGGAGGTAGGATTTGAGTGTTGAGTGCTATCGGAGATGAACGCACGATCAATTCGAAGGTCCCATATGCAAGTGGCATACAATGTGAAAGAATGCTTGGTAGTTGATAATTGTAGAAGATTAGGCTGAAAAGCTGATGTCCCGCTGTACGTCGGTTCGACGGCTAGTACGGTGTGTAATTCATGATTGTGAAAAATGGCATCATAACTAGACACATCTTGAGTGTTCACTTCCGCCTTGTGTGCGGCGGACATAATATTATTACCATTGTATCAATGGGTCCTTAGGCTTAGACTATTGTGTGTCCTGGTTGTGGAAGATGAGAGAACAAAAGAAATGGGGTGGGGGGGGCAAGGATGATGTGGGTTGTTTTATTTATTGGAACACTCAAAACTTCGGCATACGGTTATTGAAATTGAGAATATGTAGAAGGATTATGACTTAATTTGTTAAAAAAAAGAACGTATATTGGTTATATTGTGTCGACTCATGCTCCTTCATCACCAAGGTTAGATGACTAAACTACGAATGTCAACTTAACGGGCGTGATTCATTTTAAAGTTCTAGGAAGGGACGTGTTAAAAAGCAATGCGCGGTAATCTGTTCATTTGTCATCAGACCGCCTTGACACAGAGACACCTACCGTGCCCTTGATCAGGAGACAATTTGCTGTTATTGCAGTACGCTGCAGATCAATGAAAGGAATTGACCCAGCTGATGTGTGGAGAGAGAGAGAGAGAGAGAGAGAGAGAGAGAGAGAGAGAGAGAGAGAGAGAGAGAGAGAGAATTGACGGTATATTTTCGCTTTGAGGCAACTGTGTTGAGAAATCCCTGTAATCATTTATTATAGAATCATCTACGCGTGTAGTGTTGTCGTACGCTACACTACACCGCATTGTGTACCATTGAACGCGCCTTGTATGTTATAGTACAGTTGAGTCGTGTTTCCGTGTGAGTTCCGGATTCCTCAGAGAGAGGAAGTAGATTACAGACCCGTACCTGTCGTTTATTTCTCCCCTTGTGAGTGTTTCTTCTCTCGCATGGCCCGTGTCTTCTGCAAGGTCATAATCTTTTAATTGGAAAAAAAGGGGGGGGGGGGCGGGGAGTGAGTCCCAGATAAAACCATATGTTGGTTCTCGAGCAGGTTGAAAGGGACCCGGCGTGGTGCAGCACGGCCGTAACACGTAGCATCAAACATTTTAAAAAGCAAAACCGCACCTTCTGTCAGACTCCGTTTTTGTTTCCTTATAAAGTCTGGGATTGGCTTAGAGAGGACAGAATGCATTATTCAAAGGCTATTGCATGACCATAAAATACTGTACTATAGGAGTCCCTTATGCTCATTGTTTTATAGTAAATGCTCCTATTTCTCCTTGGTAACCTTTTATCCCCCATCTGTTACCGTCTTGTGCTACTTTTACGCTCTTCTAGTTTTCACTAGCACATCGTTTCCTAGAGCGCCGAGATGTCCTAATTGTAATAGAAACCAAAATAGCCCCGAAACTCCACGTTGAAACTCCAAACGAGCACAGTTACAAACTTGCTCAATGATACACTCGCGTGGTTGCCTTTCACAGCAGCAGCACTTGAAGGTCCTGGCAGGCTTGATGTTACTTAAAAAGGATTATATAAATGTTATATTATTATTCTAATGTGTCTTGTCCTCGCCCCGCCTCACGCTCTTCCACTTGAATAAGTGTACGTGTATCAGATAAGACACGTCCAGTTCTAGCCTCGGGAGTCCTATTGAACGGCAAAAGAGTGAATATTGAATTGTGTATTGTTGCTCTTACTCGGTCCAGCATGCTCTCTCTCTCTCTCTCTCTCTCTCTCTCTCTCTCTCTCTCTCTCTCTCTCTCTATC
>JAOYNN010093074.1:0-11797 GCA_025770095.1 Goniobranchus kuniei | reverse complement strand
AATAACCTAATCGACATACGAATTAATATGTACCAAATCAATAACCATAACATTTGTTCTAGACAAAACAAAGGGCAAAGCTATAGAGTACCACATTCAAACGTAGATTGCCACCCAAATTCCTTCTTCTGTAGCTCATTTCGACTGTGGAATAGAATGCCTGATTCTATCAGATGCTGCAGAGACGTGGATTCTTTCAACCGGTCCCTCTGCCAGATTACTCTGAAGTCAAGCTACTAGACATCATAGGCTTGTACTCATTTTTTTTCATGCGGTTCGACAGTTATACTCAGTTTTACTGAGTCAGTCGGATTATTTGAAGAAGAAGAAACGGTCGTTGATGAATGCGGGATCAAGAAAGCTTTGTATTGATAAGGTTACGTGTGATCTACCTTTTACAACTCTTGAACCAAAATAAGTATAAATTATTATGACTTCTTTTCTGATTCTGTCAACAAATACAATATAAACTTGCTATAAACGTAATTTATATATTTTTATATCAAAATACAACTTGATACATATTTTGAGAGAATTAATAAATCTCAGATATCCGAAGAGTGAAACACATTTGGTATTTGAGGATATCATTGAAAGACATGCGCAAAGCGGTCTTTCCTGTTTGATAGCCATTACACGCGAGAGGGTAAGATATTTCGCATTGTGTATTTTACAGGTTTATTTACCTTTTAAGTATATTATAGAGTTATTTTCGACCTAGCATGTGATAATTTGGTATAGAGCTATTGATGAGGTTGAGCTATGTCCATCAGCACATTGCCGTCTTTGGGAATATTCGGATAAGTCTCCCAAACACTGTCGGCACATGTCCGCTCTGAATCCGGCCATCCTAGTCCTAGATCCTGTGGACCAAGGAAGCCTGGTAAATTTTTACTTGAACACCTTTTCATGATGATGCGCAGTCAGTAGGATTCTCACGATGATGTGCTGTCAGATATCAATGCGCATAGAAGCTCACTTCTGCAAGTGGATGATCAGGAGGGAGGGGTGGTGGTGGACGCTCGGCAGGGCGTTCCCCCCCGCACCCCCACATTTATCTAAATAACTGGCTGTTCTTCCAAACGTCCCCCCATACTTCTCACCAGTACATTCCTATTCACTAGATATAGACCACATTCTTGTTTATTCAATACTGCAGGCATTTTTTTTATACTTATAGCACTATAAAATCAAGATCTGGGAAGAATTTCAATATAAAAGATATCGAAGTGATCAAATCAGGCTCAAATGGCCGCCATTTTTGTTCCATTTGCAATTTGATACTGCAGTGCAGTAATCGCCTGAGACTTCAAAGGGTAGGAACCAACCCGTTTAAACATGAACCCCTTTAGTATAAACCCCTACTCGGAATCAATCGAAAATAGGGGGGATTTCGTGAACCCCCCTGTCAGTATGTTTTGTTAGAGTTAGACAGATCGGTAAATGTTTACTTTTACACCTTTTCATGGTGATGTACTTCCGGTAGGATTCTCACGATACGTGCAGTCTGATATCAAATATCAATGCACGTGGCACATCTCTTCTGCGCTGATGGGGCCTTCCCCCCCTATCTAAAAAACATCCCTTGAGGGGTTTATGGTAAAGTGGTTAACGGTAAAGTGGTTTATGGTCAAGGGATTGCCATGGCCTAAACCCCACTGCTAAGCCTACCTCTAGATTTCAGATCTAGAATTATAGGTTTTAAAAACAGGAATTTTTACTGCTTATTACGCTTACCTTTTTTATTCCATTCACGAATTGCTAGATTTATCACTTTCACACTCCTGAATACTTAAATCTAGCCTACCGTCGTCGTTCTTGCGGAAAAAAAAGCAACAGCTGAAAAATAATCTAAACGTTCGCCATTGCTGAAATTCGTATGACGTACCAAAACCCGTCGCGCATGCGCATTGGACAACATTGTGGGGTTGGAAGGACCGGAAATGACCCTGAAATCACTCAATGTCGGCGAATTCAGCTGCGTTATGGGGTAAATGAGTCCGTGCTAGAACGCATTATAACTTCTAAATGATGCGTCAGCGCAAAATTTAACTATCATCTTCGTGTTCAGCGGATGAAATTACATAAGAATATGATATTGGAAACACACACTCCTCGTAAGGTGAAATACTTAAAAAATACCGACAGATCTTTGTATAGGCTATGGCCCGAGCAGATTCGCTGTAATAATAGGAGTAATCTAAAACATAGTCGATTACTTGGGGGGGCATATGGAAGAACTCCCAAATAACCATCCCTTGAGGGGTTTATGGTAAGGCTGCATTTATTCTCACCCCTAGGGTGAAAATAGTCTTGATATGCGGTACTCTAACCCGGGGTGAGAATATCCCGAATAGTGAAGGATTCTGCATTTACCCCTCGTGTGTCGTGAGAATATCCTGTGACTCGCTAGTCGCCAATCTCACCCGGTGTTCACCCAGTGTCCTGCCCACCTCTTCTTAGCTTTAGAACTGTATAGGGCCGATACAATCTCAGTGCTAATAAAAAATTATAGTCCGTTTCAAATTTAGATCCTCAAAAGATATTGATGTCTCCAAAATCCTCTCCTAGTCGATGTAGCCATGACCAAATGGAAATGGTATGTTTCAGGCCGGAGTTGGCTTTAATCGAGAAATTGTTTTTTTTGTTGTTAAAAATGCCGTGTTGATGAAATTTAAACATTTCAATGTTATACTGCAACGAATTTTGGTAACTTTTTACTTTTACACCTTTTCATGGTGACGTACTGTCGGTAGGATTCTCACGATATGTGTAGTCCGATATCAGATATCGTTGCGCGTCGAAGATCTCTTCTGTGCGTGGATTTGGAGGGGTGGACGCTCACTTCGCTCTCATCCACCGCGGGGCGTTCCCTGAATCTCTGAAAAAGTTTGATATAATAGTCCGAGATAGGTTCCGAGAAAAATCTCGAATGCTATTTTTACAACTTGGTTAGTTGTTGACCCTGTGCTCTGGAAGTGAACTTTGCCTAATAGATTCGAGAGCCGAGCGCGATGGATAAACAAGCCTACTAGCCCAGACTAGGTGCTAAGCTATCTTGTCTATCTAAAGGAAGTTCCACACGTTCGGATGTGATGGACAGATTCTTTGTCATAGGTAATTTATCGATTGTTTTCATTGGTTATGCCTAATTAACTACTTATCATAAACAGGGCCTAGGCCTAGCTTTGCTACTGGCATGAAACAAGCCGATAGAAGCGTGTTGTCTCATGGCGGAGATCTAGAGTAGCCCACAGTGATTGCCTTCAAACTTCGACATTAGACAAAGAAATCTTAGATTTAAATTTAATCTACATTTAAATCTAGATCTACAATCTAATCTAGACTAATCCAGTTCCCGTAGATCTTGAATCTAGATCGGATCCCTAATTGGATTGATAATCTAAAGCCTATTCTAGGTTAGAGATTTCTATCATGGCTGGTCAACCGAAACTTGTCCAAGATTCTCAACTAACTGATGCTTATAATGGTTGTTTGTTAGAGATGGGTTTTTTTAGTCTGTCATAAAGTATGCTCAGGAGAGGCAAATTGTTGAGCTGTAAAGGCATGATAGTTCATTTTTTGCCCCGTTTGGGGGGTTGCCCATGGACCCCACCGGGGCCTGTGGGGCCTCTGGACCCCGTCGGTTAATTTTCAGAGAATTTTTGAAAGTGTCATTTACATCCTTGTAACAAGTTTGTCTACAGCACTAATGCCAATGACACACATGGGTCTTTTGAAAAGAGGGGGGGGGGGGGGTATTTTCATTTCCACAGGCTAATGTCAACAAAAAGATACATCGCACTTTTTTTTAGGGAGGAGAGGGGTTTCATTTGTGGAAAAAGTCACTGCTTTTTCTTTGGTTTGTGGCTGTGACAGAAGATGTCATTTTCTCTTGAAGAGAGAGAGCTTTTCTTTTTCATGCCATGTTGCAGTCGGGGATAATGATGACGAAGATGAGAGTAAGTATAGAAATGAAAAATTGCCGAGAATTTCCTTTATTCTTGATGGCCTCAAATATGTTGCCGTAAGAGGGGAGACGGAGAGGGGTTGCATTTCTGGAAAAAGTCTCTGATTTTCGTTTGGCTTTTGGCTGTGACAGACGATAGTCATTTTCTAGGTTTGAACAATTTGAACATCTGGATTATCGTACACGGTGAAAGGTAGGCCTACCTACCCAGGCCCTGTGAATTTTACAACACATATACCACTCACCCGTATTATGTAATCACAAGGTTCTGGCTGGTGGAGGCTTATTGACATTGAATCTTTGGTAAAGTTATTATTCACTTTGATGTTTGAGAAAGAATGTACGTTGTGAAAAAGGGTTGTATGGTTGTTTTAAATCTATAGTAATTTGCTCAAGTGAATACATTTAATGCTGCATAAAGTGTACTTTAGTTGTCAAGTGGGTAATGTTATTTTCTTCTAGATCTGCTAACAATGCACCATTTATGGTTTCTACCGAAAAGGTCTATGTGGATCTATGGCTAAGCCATAAAATATGACGTCTCGTGTCTACAATCTAACATATATAAAATCAGTCCTCAAGTGATGGAGGTGAGAAATATCCATTATGTGTCACTCTAGATATCTAGATAGATCTGAGCTTAATGATGGGTTAAGTTAAGTGACAAGTGGACTTGTACCAGCACAATGTTTAGTAGACTTGAATCAGATGAGTTTAGAGAAAAGAATGCAGCACACTATGTTGATGGCTTGACAATTGATGTTAAATTGAGGTAAGTCTGCAACGTAATCATTGGAATCCCTTAACTTACACAACTCATTACAATATTACATGTAAGGTACACTCTAATTTGGTGTGTCTGTCAAACTTCTCTTTACTTTTTTATCTCATAGACAAAAGACCAAATACAATATCCTTTGTTTCAGGTGGCAAAATGCAGATTTTTGTCAAGACCCTCACGGGCAAAACTATCACCCTTGAGGTAAGTAAGCAGTTTACTGTTGACTAAGTTCTTGTAATTTTTCCCTTCCTTTTTTTCCTCCTCCTTTCTACCATATTTCTGTAATGTGTACAGCATTGTGATAAAGATAATGATAATGAGTTAATTATATAGCGCCGATTATTCCACATACAATGTGCTCAAAGGCACTTTACAATGATGAAATTAAAAATAAATTACAAACTTACAATAGGCAAGAAGAAGTGCAACATACAAGCATAAAAGCATATTGGAACTTATTACAATTTAAGTACATCAAGTAAGGTATACAAGAAAGTGCATTTTGCGAACGCACATCACAATACTAAAACATTATAGACATCAAAGAGGTAAGATCGGTTTAAATGTGTCTAAAGAATTTTTTGGTACTCAACTGATGTCCCTTAGGAATTTGTATTGTTTGGGCTACAGAAGTAGACTCTTTATTACAGACTTGATTATTGAAAATTTTACAAGTAAATGGAATATTAGTGTTAGATATATAACTTAAGGTTACTTCCATTTCTTACAGACAAGCAAACCAAGTTTTAAATCTTAGTTACTTAGTGGTTTACTTTTATTTTGCCTAAACGTGACTCTTAGTATGATTTTGACCCAGGCGTATCAAAGGGCCAGAAACTCAATATGAAAGATACCTCAGTTCAGAGGATACTTCTTTGATGACAGACTCAATATCATCTGATATATCTCAAGAGTTAATTATCAGGAAAAAATGATACATAATGTATTTGTGAGCTCAGCCATGTTTATCCTTGTAAGCTGCGAGTCCTGTGTTTCTGGGCTCATATATTGTAATTTACAGTTTAGATATAACACTAATAGAGGCAAATCTTCACAGAATGCATGGGAGTTGTGAATTCTGACTGCAAGGCTCAATAAATATCTGTAGCTTTTTAATCAGAGAGTTCTTCAAAGTCAAAAGGAAGATTTTTATCATCATTGTGATTACAATGTACAAATTTTGTGCTCTACAGTATTGAATAATGAGCTTCATCTACATCTCGAGAGGCATCGTAACTGCTTTTTTAGAACCGTCTGTCTCACCTACAACAGGCCATTCATTAACAACCTTCAATTCTTTGTTAAAATGCCTCTTGGTTGCATTTGTGGATGAGTCTTCATTGTGCTACAATGTCTCAGGATGGCTGCATCTTTCAAAACAAGTGGCCACGTGATTACTGGCCCAAGAGTTCTAATTCAGGAAAAAGAGAAAATGCTGCATAGAACTCACTGACTTCTTCATTTTTACATTCGTAGCAGATGTGGTGTTTGGAGAGCAATATTAAAGATGTAACTGTAAAGAGAGGAAATAATGACAATCACCCACCCTTCCTGTATAATTCAACATGTTTCATCAGCATTTCTCTATATGTTGTTGACAATCACCCACCCTTCCTGTGTAATTCAACATGTTTCATCAGCATTTCTCTATGCTATTGACAATCACCCACTCTTCCTGTATAATTCAATGTGTCATCAGCATTTCTCTATGTTATATGTGCTTCAGTCATTCTTTAAGCTTCGTAGTCGACCTTTACAGTTTACTTATTGGCAGCTGACTGCAGTGACTCTCAGACTAGGAATTAGTATGTATTGGGCAATATTAAATTATAAATGAATGAAAACATGACAGACGCTTTCACTTGACATAGACAAGTGAATATTTTAATTTCCCAAATAATTTGTTGAAATTTTTACCCCATAAGTGACTGTTGCATTGAAATGGAATATATCAGATGGGGGATTTGGCTATTGTTTACTGTTTACACAAATTTTTTTATTTTTTTTTAAATTTCTTATTCACAGGTGGAACCAAGTGATACCATTGAAAATGTAAAAGCCAAGATCCAAGATAAAGAAGGTCTGTTGTAAATTATCACTTTTAGAGATGACATACATGCTTTAGATAATAATTTCTTCAAGGGCATTATACAAAGGTATCTTTGCGAACATGTTTGGCAAACAATACATTTTTCTAACATATTTACTAACATCTGATTATCATGTATAAAAGTAAAAAAGTCCTCCTTCGTTTCACTCTAAAGACTTCTTAAAACGAATATCTCTTGTTACAAAACTTATAGGCATGAATCATTTAGGTTTTGTAAGAGCTTGATTTATACAATAGATTGATATCCTATTCACAATTAAATTTGATGATATGGTCGCATAGGATCTAAAATCTCACTTGTAGATACAAAGACATTGATACAACTGCGCTCCACCCCCCACCACAGTTTTGATTGAACTAATCAGCAGTCCTTGACTCCTTGGTACCACTTCCACTAAGATGGCTGTGCCTTTAAAGGGTTAAAAACCTCTTGGACTTTGGCTTCAGCAAATGAAAATGGCTGAAACAACTAGAATTTCATTATATAACTTAGTTTAATCCTAGAAAAAAAATCTATTATATCATTTTGGTGTTTTTTCATGACAAAGACATTTTATAAAGGGCATGCTGGCACAGCCTAATCGTGAATAGTAAAGGTTTATTATCTTACCGGAATCATATTCCTATGTCAAGGGATCAAGACCTACTTTTATTGCAATTGTGTACCCCATAGTTGCAATGAACTTACGTAACTTGCAATCACACCAGCTGTTTTTCTAACATTAATTAAATAAAACTTCTGTGTCAATTCAAGCAGTCCGGGGTTAATGACCTTAACCTAAACCATCCCCACTTCCTCCCGACCAAATTCAAGGATTGAGCGCCTCTGAGATTGCCGTACACAACACGAAAAATTAACTGCAGAAGCTTCACATAGGTTGAAGATAAATTTCTGCCATTTTTGTATTCAAATCCTTCTTTATTCTTCCTGAGTCTGAAGTTCAGGATGTAAAATGATCCTGGGCTTTTCGTAATGGAAGTACAGAAAATTAAGAAGATATGCTTTGTCTGTCCGAGATGCCACTTCTGATTGAATGGTAAGGTCTCCAGGTGACAACGCACATCTTTTTTTTTATCTTCTTTTGATATCTCAGTTGTATTTTGCAGAAAAGACAAGGATTTGCAAGACCTTTCATTCTTTTCCTCACCAGGAATCCCTCCTGACCAACAGCGTTTGATTTTTGCTGGCAAGCAACTAGAAGATGGCCGTACCTTATCTGATTACAACATTCAGAAAGAATCCACCCTTCATCTTGTTCTTCGACTCCGTGGTGGTGGCAAAAAGCGCAAGAAGAAGAATTACACCACTCCTAAGAAAAACAAGCACAAGAAGAAGAAGGTCAAACTTGCTGTCTTGAAATATTATAAGGTAATGTATTGATTTGTACCAGATAATCTGAACTTTTCAGAGTTTTTCAAATTTGCACAGAAAGGAGGCTACCTTAGTGGCCACCTTCTCTTTTGTTGTTATCTCTATAGGCGAAGTGAGAACGTTTATATATTATCAGGGATGCCCTTTTTCTGGTTTTAACCGGAAGTCCGTCTTTTTCGAATTTTCTGGCCATGCACATTTCCCCGGTTGAACCTTTGGTTAACCTGAAAAATTTTAGATGGAAGTTTTTTCACTTCGTCACCTTGTCCGCCGTTCATCTGAGTGTCGGAAATCTAAGTGAACGAATATATAATGTTTATGACTAGGAGCCGTACCTGTGCTTATTCCTGCTGGTCATTTTGTTTGCTCGATCATTTTCCCTTCTTTTGTTACGGGAAGTGTGATCTGCCCATTTGAAATGACAGTTGGTGAGTTGGGGGGGGGGGGGTGGTCTTGGCTAACGTCTAAAACAATGTTGCATTGTGGTGATATGCAAGCGTAAATTTTAGTGGTCATACCTATAATGATCACATAATATTAGGGGTTGAATGTATCTGTTTGTGTGTTTGTCTGGAGAGAGAGGGGAGAGAGAGAGAGAACCAAGGACATGCATATTGTGCATCATGCATCTACATGCAGTTTTTAGTGTAGAAGACCGTGGGTTAAGTTTTATTATTTCCCCACCGGATTCAATACAGAATTCAATTGTTCGCACCTAAAGAGTAAGCAGACATATAATATGATTGTTTAAAAAAAAAAGATAGCCAAGACAGAAATAATAGTATCCAAGTTATTTATAGAATTGGACCGGAAGCTGTGAATGTGTAGTTGTCTCCATGTGTACACCAGTGGGTGTAGGAGATAGATTATGTGGATGGGCGCATGAGAGGGATAGAGAATGACTGTAAGTGTTAGGGATTGTGTGTATATGAACATGTAAGTGAGGATATTAGAGATATGAGTGACTGAGTGATGGTGTCGGAAATTGAGTGTGTATGAGTCACTGAGAGAGGGAACTGGAGTTCATGTGGTTTGAGTGAGTGAGAGAGCGAGGGTGATGGAGGTCTAAGTGTACGAGTGAAGGTGTTGGAAATTGTGTTTGAGTGAGGGTATTGGAGATTGTGTGTGTATTAGTGACTGAGTGAGGGTGTTAGTGATTTGGTTGGAATGAGTCAGTGTGTGTGTGAGGGTATTAGAAATCGTGTGTAGGAGAAAGTCCGTGAGGGTGTTGCAAATTGTGTGTGTATGAGTGTGTGAAGGTTTTAGAGACTGTGTAGGTATGAGTGAGTGAAAGAAGGTGTTGGGAGATTGTGTCTGTGTGTATATACTATGGGTGAAGGAACGAATTAGAGATTGTGTGTACGAGTGGGTGAATGAGGGTTTGGAAATTGTGGGTGAATGAGGGTTTGGAGATCATGTGCATGAGTGGGCGTAGGTATTAGTATAAAAGATTGTGTGGGTATGTATGCGTCTAGGTATTAGGGATTATGTGTGTATGAGAAAGTGAGTGAGGGCGTTGGAGCTTTTGAGTGAGTGAATGAGGGTATTAGTGATTGTGTGTGTATGAATGAGTAAGTAAGGGGTATGAGAGATTGAATGTGAGTGAGGGAGTGAGGGTTTTAGAGATTGTGTGTGTTTGAGTGATTGATTAAGGTTGTTAGAGATTTTGCATATATGGTAGAGTGAATAAACATGCTAAATTTGTATATCTATGGGTTAATGAGTAAGGGTGTTAAAGATTGTAAATGAGTGAGGGAATGAGGGTGTTAGAGATTATGTGTATGAGTTAGTGAGTTTGCAGACTCCTGTTTGTAGATTTAGAGTCATTTCAAACTTGAAGGAGGACAGTTTCGCTGGTCTTGGAGATGCCTGTTTAAAGACTGTTGATAAAACTGTAAAATGAATTTAAATGGGAATTGTTACAAGAGAAACTGGAGTATAAAGATTGAAATAGAGTTGGATTATATATTTTACGGATGTTAAAAAAGCCTGGATTTCTGTACCGCATTTCCTGTCAAGATAAAATTAGCTATGGTAGCTTAGGTAAAAAAACAATTCAAGAAGTCATTGTGACTAGAGATATGTTTATTTATTAATAATTTGTTTTGTAACAGATCGAAACACTCGTCAGGCACACACTTATGTGTTACTATACAACTATGATTAGCCTTAGTTGGTGCCGTCAGTCCAATCAAAGTTTGTTTGGAAAAAGTTCAGGTTTTTATACTTTGGCCATAAGGCATCCCTGTATTATAAGGGGTGATAGAAAATCCGGGTGTTAATTTCAGTGCAGTTTGAAGTATTTTCTATGTTACTATTAATTAGTTTTGTTGTTGTTTTCCCCCCTTTTCCTGTTTTGTGTTATATTTTTCTAATAATTCTTTTCCTCTTTTGATACATTTCTTGTACCTTCACCCTCTTTTTTTTTGTTTTTTTTTTACTCTTTAGTTCCCATTTTTTCCCATGGGCCCTAATATGTCTGAAAGGAGTAAGAGTGATGGATTAAGCCCTAAGACCCTTAACTACACTAGAAATTATGCAATTTGATTTTATAGTGGTGACTAAGGCAGTGTTTTTTGTCCTTTGACTCCAAACGTTGGCAGCCACTATTCTTGTGACTCCAAGAAAAAAAAAGTATCAAGATATGGTTTTGCCATAAATCAATTGAACACAGAACAATCTGGAAGTAAAAGCTTCTGATCATGATGGGTTTCAATTAATTCAAAAGCTGAAATCAGACCTCACTTTATTGTTTCATTCAAACATTCAAATTACTATATTACATGTTTGCCAACTTTTATTTCTGTTTTGAAAGAACAAAAGTTAGAAAAATACCCAAGTCTTGGCAACCCCATTGCAATAGCTTTTTGGGGGGTTGTGACCCTCAGGTAAAAAAAACATAGGTATCTGAGGACCAAGTTAAAATACAATCTATATCCTACTGAAGCTTCATAAGAGTTTTATTTTTCTTATGTCTGATGCGACTCAACAGTTCATTTAATTTATCTTGTTTGTTTGCATTTTGATTTTTTTCTCTCTTTTTATAATCAATAGTTCAACTGACAATTAATAATGACTGTGCACATAGTTATTGATTCCTAATCTGTTTGGAGTGAAAAGATTGCAATGATGACTTCTTAGGACACCCTCGAATTTTACATGTGACTTAATTATAACTGAGCTATCTTTTCACTTTGCACATTAATGCATTAAGTGAAAGAAAAAAACCTTTCTGAGCATCTCTGCAGACAGTGCTCGTGAGTGATTTTAATTTCTGTGGAAGACGTTCCTTGGGTTGTGCTCCTGTATGAGGATGAGTCGCATGTTTTTGGTACCAGGAAGTAGGTCGCTCTCAACTTAGGACCATTGTTGGATGCACATAATGATGAAGGAATTTTGTTTGTTAAATTTTGGTCGAGAAATATGTTTTGTAAAATGAAAGTAGAGAGAAAAGTCCTGTTGGATAAGCTACTACCTAAACTGTCCCTAGGTCATATGATATGGCTCTGTTAGTCACTCTGTTAATATGTATATCTGTAATGTAGGAGTTAGATCATCCCCCCC
>JAOYNN010092963.1:0-11799 GCA_025770095.1 Goniobranchus kuniei | reverse complement strand
GGGTTAATTTGTCTTAAATGAAAGTTGTTCTAGCTTTGTTCTTTTAGCATTAAGCTTCTGCCATTCAAGTTTTAGATTTAGGATATTGTCGTGCCTGTGCACTTTATGCGAAAGTGAAAAATTGGCTGTTTTGGGTTTTTCATCTATTTTTATGTAAATTTTAATGGCGCATCCAATGGTTGTGTCTGTTTTTAGCTACATCGAACCGTTTTCACATTGTCTGAAGGAATTCAAAATGCGTATACATTTGTCTCATAAATGTCTGCTCAAAGTGCGCTGGCTCTGTGCTGCCAAAGTGCGTACAAAAATTTGAAATTAAATGAACGATTTTGAGGAAAGTGCACGGGCACGATGATATATTGGTACACAGGGTAACTACAAAATTGTTACTAACTGTTTGAAATATGTATCACACCACCTTCTATTTGTCGCCTGCAAGAATTCAAGGCAACTAAATATGTCTTTCTCTCAAACAGAGAAAGAAAGAAGTCATATGTGTGCAGTTAACATCAGAGGGAACATGAGTTTATTTTTAAAATTTTAGGAGCTTATCCAAGAACTCGTGCAGCCTCTCATTCTCTTAGAAGGGAAACAAATCAAATCAGGTCCGGCAACATGCACAAGGAATTGAAAGAGATCAAAGTTTTATACATTTTCAACCCTGCTTAGTGAAAGGCTGGCCTCACCTTGTCACTTCCAATCAGTTTATCCAAGAGGCCAATTGCATAACTATCTCATAGAAAGATCTCGTAGCCAGAGACCTCTCTCTTAATCTTGAACTTTCTTTGAACTTTCTCTTTAACTGGAAGAAATCCAAATGATTCTCTAATTTTTTTTTTATTATTACATATTCTTGATACAAATAAAGTTTGCGACAATACTTTTGGTCAATATATGATAAAGGACAGTAACTTTTCTCAAGTGTTTGTTTTTAAAAAAAATCTCAAAACAAATAAAACCCATCTCCAATGTTGTTTTCTCCATGCTTTAGAAAAGTCTCTTGTATGTCTTAGACATTTTATTGATTGTAATTGTAATGGTGGTAATGTAAGCTACTGATCATTTCTCTGTCAATGCAGTAAGGGCTTGTTATTTCTATCTATACATACATAATTCCTATATGTCTTTGTTACTTCATGAGTAAAATTTTTGTAAGGTTGCATTTTTCACATTTGCTACCATCTTTATTATCATAAACATTCAGAGTAAATGTTTGATGCGAGGACTGAATGTGATTTTTATCAATAGCTATTTCATGTATGTGTACATATATAACAGGCTCATTTGACTGTGTAAGTGTAAGAACTTTTCACTCATGTACATACACATAAAGTTAATATTCTGCAAGAGCTTTGTTTTCACGAGAACAACGTTCAGAAAAGCTCTAGCTATACAAATTGTAATAAAATTGAATGAAACTGAAACTGAATTTTGTTGTTGATCTCCAAGTGCATGTTACTGGTACAATGTGTGCAGGTACATATTGTATGGGTAGGGTAGAGAATGAAAATATTGAAACCCAACATTGACAGGATACAGTTGACACTGACATGATACAGTTGTTGCCAGATTTGTTGATTTTCATGGGACACACTAAAAAATAATTACTAATCTGACCAAACATGTATTACGTGAAAAGTGGAGTTCCCATGTGTTTATATGGAGATGCATGTAGTTCATGGTTCATATACATGTAGAATAGTTGACTGTGGATAGATAAATTTTCCATGGAAGACAGCTTAAAAATCTTAATCAACTTGTCCTAAAAAATGAGGTATAGTGAAAGATGAACTTGTGAAAATGGATGGATGGATGTGTCCCTGTGGATCATCAGCGTTATTGTAGATTAATGGTTTCCAGCCTATATTAGTTTTTGCTGAAGATTATGTTGTTCAATGTGGAGGTCTAAAGGTTTATTGTTTGCTTGTTTTTTCACATGAAAAAAGGGTAATTTTTAACTGATACCGAACATCATCTGGGATGTAACCCTCCTTGATGTCAGTCCCAGGAGAAGGAATGGGGTGAGCCCTCTCAACATTACTGCTCCTCTTCATAAACTACCAGACCCATCAAGACAAAACTCATAAATTGACATGCAAACACAACCCTGCCATTCCTCAACCAGTTCTTTCCTAAATAAGTGACACAATATTAATTTAGTTTTATTGCTAATATTGAAGCTGGGGAAGCCATTGCATCAAAAGTATTTTGACCATCAAAGATAGTAAGCCTGTGTAATGAATTTAGCCCAATTTTTTTTTTTAATGGATATACCGGTAGGTCAAATTAATTTCAATTCAATTCTAAACATTCATTCATCCTCAAAGAGGAAATTTGTCTCACAGGTATAAAATCATGTAACTACTGTTTGATTTTGGTTTATCTTATTATTAGATATGGACACATTTCATTATGACATCCAAAGTGATCAAAATTTCATCTTATTGAAACAAGCAGATACTAATTTGTATATTAATATTAAGACATTTAAAAAATGTAAAATTCAACTTTTAACTTCAAACAATACTACATTTTAAAAAATTGGACATCTCTAGATGGCAAAAAAACCCAACTGAAATTGATTATAATATATGCATCAGTAAAAAGCAGTCGAAATCAATTACAGATCTGAAGGTGAAAAGAAGAGCAGATATTGAGTCGGACAATGAAATGGTTGTTGCAACAATAAAACTGAAATTGAAGAATACCAAAAAGGAAAGTAAAACTATACCAGACAAAGAAAACAAAGATAAATATATCCACTGAACTTGAAAGGCACTTTACAACAAAGGCGTTTAATCAAACAAATGCAGAGCTTGAAAAACAACACATGTCCGATGACATTGAAATCCAGTTCAGTAATAGCTGCTAATGTTATTGGTAGAAAACGTGACCGCAATAGAGAACGATGGATCTCAACCCGTGACTTGCTACTATATTATAGTAGCGAGTCACTGATCTCAACCCAAACTTGGAACTTGATACATAGCAGAAAAGAAGCGAAACTAAAAATGATACTGTATTCGGATGAAAAAGCAAACAAAAAAGACAAGTTTGCTCGAAGAAAAAAAACAAAAGCACAAGAAGCTGTTGAAAGAAAGGCTACTAGAACGACATACCAAATCATACAAGAATTAACAAATGATAACAATAAAGAGCAAAGGTGGCAAGACGCTAAATACAGAGAAAGAAATCGCAGAAAGGTTGACAGAACATTTCAACTCAGTTCTAAACCAACACGAGCCCCATTACTCTTATTATCCAACAATAAATGAGAAAATGCCGAAATCAAAGAAATCGCAACAGGTTAGATTTTTTCACAAGAGATGGTAATAGCGGTTAACAAACTAAAAACAATAAAAGCACCTGGTGGTGATGGTACACACCCTGAATTTATAAAACATGGAGGAAGGTGTTTGATTGAAACCCTACAAGAATCATGCAATACAAAATTATTTGACTTAATTGACTTACGACCATGACGCATTCCAGTTCTCCTTCTACGCTTCGGCTGTTCTTACTATCTTGGCGGTAAGGTCTCTCCATTTCCCTCTGTTTTGGGCTACAACTGTCAAGTTGTTCAGGTCGGTGATGGTTTGTTGTTGGGATGAGTATTCAACTGACCTCAGGTCACTTATCAGCACATTTGGGGGTGTTAATAGTCTCCCTTTGAATTTTGGGGCCCATTCGATGAAATAGGCCCACGTGGCTGTTTTGGCTAGTATATCTTGTTCTCTTCAGACAATCCAAAGAGGTTCCAACGAGCTTCTAGTACCTGCTGAGACGGTGGTTTTTCTTGGCATTTTTTGCACAACGACTTGTTGGTTATCTTCACCGGGAATTTTATATTTAGGATCTTTTTTCCTCAGCTGTTTTTGGTGAAATACATTGAGTTTCTCTTCATCCGTGCTTGTTAGTGCCTAGGTACTACAGTTGTAGAGGAGAACTGATTTGTCGAGAGACTTCTATTGATGGATTTTTGTCAATGTTTTCTGTCCCTTTTCTCTAGACCAGATGTTTAATTTGTCAAGTGCTGCGGACAAGAGTTGTTTTCTTCTCTCAACATCCTTTAAGCGCCTTGGAGAGAACCAACTTTCATCGTTGTCCACTCTTGTTCTTTTCTCAATAGTTTTGTCTGTATTGACATGAGCTGGTGTTTGTTGAGCATCTCGTGGATTTTGTTGACACTGACAAAGGTAGATCCAATACAATCAACATCGTCAGCATAAGCTACCTCATTTGGTGCTTCCTTTTCATATGGAGATTTTGGCTGTGGCAAGTTGTTACAGGCTTCTTGCAGTGCATGTTATAAGTAGATGGTAAATAGAACAGCGCTTAAGCTATCTTCTTGTTGGGTGCCCACATTGCTTACAAAAGGTTTTGGTTTGGTTTATCCTTTAATTTTTGTGTCTATTATTGTGTTGCTTAGTAGGAATCATATAATTTTGAGTTCATTTTCATTGACAATTGTTTTCACTATGTCTAGAATTTCGCTTCAGTTGATGGTGTCAAAGGCCACTGACATGTCTATGCACGAGATCTTGATTGTGACATATTCCTTTACGTTTTTGCAGCGAGCCAGTTATGTGTCCAAATGACATCAGCTGTGCTCCTCTTTAGGCGAAAGCCGCTTTGACTTTTTTGAAAGGTACTTTTCGACGTTTGGTCTTATTCTTTCCGATGTGATGATGGATAAGGCTTTTCGTAGGGCATTTAGCAGAGTGATAGGTCATAGGTTGTTGGGTGGACCTTTCTTTTTACCCGGTTTCTGAATTGCCATCAGTACACCTGAATTTATATCTGTATTTTTGTGCTTGCTGAAGGCATTATTGAATATATCAGCAACCGTCTAATCTAGAAGTGGGGTGGCATATTTCAAAGGTTCAGCATATATTTGATCTTCACCGGAAGCCATATTGCTATTGAAATTGTTGAAGCTTTTTCTACCCTCTTCAGGGTTGGTAGAAGGCTTTGCTTCACCTTCGAATGGTGCTATTACTTCTGCAATTTCATTTTGAAGTTTAGTTTTAAAGTGGGATGATATAATATCCAGTATGTCATCGGGGTTTGTCACTAATTTACCATCCGGAAATTCCACTTTGGGGTTTTCATATTTCTTTTGGTTTAGTAATTTGTTTGCTTTGATCATCGCTTGATGGGATTTTGAATTGCCTAATGCTCCTATCTTTCATTTAATTTATTCATTTTTTTTTACGTTAATTTGCCTTTTTCTTATGGCGTGTGGAAAATACTTTGCACAGTCGGAATACCAGAAAAAAGGGTTGTCACGATAATCGATTGAACAACTACAAATGTGCTCGGATGAGTTGAAAGATAAGTTGGGCTTAGATTTAATGCAAAATAAAATGTGAAACGATGGGAACGCTGAGAAACAAAGCTCACATTAAACAGAAAATGAAACGGTCAAAAATGTTGAAAACCTTACATATATTGGAAGTAAGATAAGTTGCAACGGGCAGGCGTCAGAAGAAATCAATTGTTGATTAGGAAAAGCGGTGGCTGCTTTTGGAAAATGTTGAAAAATTGTGCATCGATAAATATAAATCTGAAAGCAAAACCCAAAATCCATAATGCTACAGTTACATCATTCCTGCTATACGGTGGTGAGACTTGAAGATATATGCAGCTGAAAGAAACAAGTTAAATTCTTTCCATAGGAGATGCATCCGAAAAATATTAGGAATTAAATGGCAAAATAGGTAAGAAATGAGGAAGTTATGAGAAAAAGAAACGAAAAGGAAATTATCGAAATTGTCACAGAAAGGAGATTGAAATGGTTGGGACATGTTGCGAGAATTAAAAAAAGAGCGGGTGGCAAAGCAAGTTATGGAATGGAAACCGGTTTGAAAGTGAAATAGGGGCGGAAACATTAACATGGAAGGATTAAGTATCCAGAGATCTGAAACAGATAAATTTTAATGTATGCCTAAGACAGACCCAAATGGAGGTTCCTGACAGTTCGACGTGCCTCAATCACAGGACTGACTACGGTCTAAGGTAACGTAAAAAGATGAATTGGAAAAGCTCACGGCCATAGATATATCTACTAAAACAATGTGTATGGAGGATTCCAACATAAGTGACAGCAATAAATTGGATATCATAACGAAAGGAAAACCAGACTACATTCTGTTGAGTGAAGAAATTATGCCTTTTTTGTCTCAAACTCTGAAATGAGAGGCATTGGTTTCAGTGCTATTTGTCAAAAAATTGCAGGTTTATCTTTTTTTAATGCAAAAGGGAAAAGTGAGATATACATCGAATACCAGCTTCTTTAACGACCAAAAATACATCGATACGATAAACGATACATAACAGAAATATTATGTACGACTGACTCTTTGAACCCTCATTTAAAATGGGAATATCTTAAGATTAACATCAAAGAAGCAAATCCGATATATAGCCAACAATTACAATGCACTAGGAGAGATAAGCAGAAACTGCTTGAAGTTGAATTAAACAATGCAGAAAAAAATTATCCCACCGCCTACCAAGATGATTTAAGCAAAAATGTAGAAATGGACAAAAGCGTAAGGCCACAGTGGCACCGATAACAGTATGAAGTGGATAGAGGACGGTGACAAATATACCAATTTTCTCTTTGACCTGGAGAAAAAAAGAACAGTTGACAACTTAACATAATATGGATTGAAGAAAGGTGATGGCTCTTTCATTCACTAAAGTCGAAAATGGGGTCCTACATGAAATAGCTACGTTTTACAAAGGTCTCTAAAAAGAAGTTAACTATTAGGAAGAAATTTCAGAACAATTTATTCGATTCACAAAAGATTTAGAAACACCGAAACCAGACAACCTACACAGGGAACTATGTGAACTGGTTATAGAATAACGTGAATCGGCATAAACTTTAGCAACGTTAAAAATAGATCATCACTAGGGTCAGGCGGAATTCCCACCAAATTTTACAATGTATTTTGTTGTTGTTGTTGTTGTTGTTGATTTTTTGTTTTTGGGGAATATTAAAACAACCTCTTCTAGATTCCTTCAGTTTTAGTTATAATGTGGGTCAACTTTGCCCCTCACAAAGATTTGGAACAGTTACCCTTCTACATAGGGAAAAGATACGGCCGGCGATGATTTGGGAAACTGGAGTCCCATCTTCTTAATGAATGCTGACTACAAAATTCCTGCTAAAATACTTGCCCTTAGACTACAGAAAGTTTAAACGAAGCTCATTTTCGTTGACTTCCTCCATTTGCCTCTTTCTTGTGCAAGTTGTTTCAAGGTGTTGACATTTTTCAGTGTTTTGAGCTGTAATGGTAAAGCTTCTTTGTTTTCAGGAGGGTTTGCGGTGGTTTCTAGATATTTTGATGCTGCTTCAGAACTTTGTTTTATATTATTGGTAGATATGCCTGGGTGTTACCAATGTATTTCGTCCCGTTGTTGAAGTATTCGCGCATAGGGGTTTGGGCGGGAGTGGGGTCATCACGTCGCATTATGTGTCCAAGCAGAATACAGCGTTGTGGTTTGACTCAGCAGCTGACCGGATCTACTTTGCAACGGTTGTATAGGCCTTTGTTGCTGATTTTTTAAAGGCCAATAAACGCCAATGATGCCACTCCTGTTTTTGTTATAGATAGTATACATGAGATCTACTTCATGTATGACTCTACTGTTTTCAGTGTCAGCGTTTTCAGCACCAGGATCTTTCTGAACGAGTTAAGGAGAATATCGTACTGTTGACCCTTTATTCATGTCTAATCTGTCTTCAAACTTAAAATCTAATTAAAAATCTGTTTTCGTTGCTTAATTATCGTTATTGTTAGTAAGGCAATGAAGCCATAGAAACTGGAGTCAATCAGATCATATCTCAAATATTTATGTCATTTTATTTTAAACTCTTTTTGGAGTCCTTTTTTACCCTTGAAATAACACCAAATCATTATACTCACGGAGGATATTCTTCTGATCGGTTTGATGGGAAAGAGAGATAACTTTGAGCACCAACAGCTTCCAGTGTAGTTATTTGATCTTCACATGAATTTTCTGTGATGTGAGGGGAGAACAGTTAATTTCCGATTACATGTTTCTGGCTTTGGAGGAGGAGTAAAATAAGTCAAAAGTAACAGTGGCATTTCTATAGACTTATAATTACTGTTAACCTTATTCAAGACGCCTTACACTTTATGTTTAGCAACTGGATAGAAAACAACATAAGACAAGAATTGCACGTTTGGACTCAACACAGCGCTTTCTTAAAAAGCAGGTAGCCTTCCAGACCTAAACTAAGTGCGGCAATTTGGTAGAGTACCTTACCCCAGAACACAAAGTAAATGATTTGCAATCAATAGCCAGGTCATTAATGGGATTATACCAAACTAGCTGTCCCATCTCTCTGCTGACGAATGGTAAGTTGCTAGTCTCTTGATCTGGTCCGAGCTGAGCTGCCAATGAGGTACTCTTGCCGTAAAAGTACCATTGACAGAAAAAAACAACAACAACGCAAAACAACACCAAAAATTAAAACAAAAAATACAAAAAACAAACAAACAACAAAACTACTAAAAAAAAAAAAAACCGTCCACCCCTCCCCTTCCCCACGAGCCACAAGCACAAAACAACCAACCAAACAAAAAATAAAAGTGAAAAAAAAGAATAACAACTCCTGCCATATATCCACGCACCTTCATTAAGCTTATTTGAAACAGTCATTATAACAACCGTGACCAGAAGACGTGCCGTATAAGAGAAATACTCACCGGCCAAAACTCCACTGAGCATTAAAAGGTAAGCGAAAATGGTCCACGTGGAATAAAGACACCATCTTGAAAGAAAACCTGACATTTGGAGCAGTCTAGTGTTCGTCTTATCTTGTTGTAATTGTTGAACTGTGAACAAAGTCACATTTTAGACATCATTCGTATCAAAGGCCTTCTCTATATGATAATATATTATATCATCATCCCATAGACCTCAACACAACCGTAACAACACTTTACGCAAAGAAAGTATAGATAAATACACACATCACCCTATAATTGTTTTCCACACACGAAAAGACACACACTCATGTACATCGAAACATACACATCTACTTTGGTTTTAGGTTGCTTAAAATAATCCTCCATATGGCAGTGACAACTCTTTTGACAGAAAATTTACTGGTTATTGGTCGTCTGCCTCCAAAGGGAACAGGATTTCCTGGGAAATTCGTTTCGATGACATTAGACATTGTATTTTCACGAATTAAACCTAGAAGAAATGACTTTTATCTGGCAAAAAAAACAAAAAGCAAAAAAACAAAAAAACAAAAACAAAACAAAATCAAAAACAAAATCCCCAAAAAACAAAACAAAAACAAAAACAAAAACCCAATGAAACATTGCTCCAGGTGTCGAAATACTCCTCTACATCAAATTTGGTTTGCTGGGTTTAACTCCAGACCCTGTTAGATTTAATTTGTTCTTATCTTTAGACATGTGCCTATTGCTAAGAGTATTTATAAACATTTTATACGCTCTTGAAATGTTTGAAATCATTAGACAGTCGGCCCAAAACCGAACCCCGATGAACCCCAAAGGACAATTTAGATGATGGAGACTGTAGCCAATACTCAAGATTGACTGCGTACGATCACAAATTATACAATTTGAACCGAAGTAAGACCCTACCGGACAAACCCAGCGTTTTTGTCAGGCGATTTAAAAGTATTGAATAGTCAATGGTATCAAAGGTTGCAGACAGATCTAACAGAGCTAGAATGGAATCCTTGCCGTCATTTGCAGCGCACGGAAGATCATTCTGGATCTTAACCAAACCAATTTATGTGTTGTGGTATTGTCTAAAAGCAGATTGATGTGTTGTGTTTCATAGCGATTATGGCTGGGAAAATTGTCTTTAAGTTGTTGCCGATAATTTTACATGAAATGGTAGACTAAACTCAAGATGGAAACATTCAGTTGCCCTGTAGATAAGTTCCCCCTTTTCAATAAGGGGGTTACACTAGCATGTGCATTAAACATTTTTGGAACTTCCCCCTTTATAATCATTCGTTTATAAGAAAAGTAATAGCAGGTTAATGCTAAAAGTAATGATGTTGGAATTGGATTTAGGTTGCAAGTCTTTGGTGGTGAAGACTTTATAGTGTTCTTAACTTCTTCATCCGTGACTGGAACAAATGCAGAAAAACAGTCCTTCAAAGGTATTGAAACGGAGGTGAACCATGTGGCCTCCTGTCTGAAGTTTTCCTAATAGTGGCCATATTTTCCCTGGAAACAATCACTAAAATGTGCAGGCAAAGCTTCCTTAGACACTTACGTTAGATATTTACACTTTGTGTTATCGTGTTAGCCCGCTTATACATTGGTCACAGAAAACAATGCTTTTGGAAGTACTATGAAAACAGATTTGCAACGCTCTTCTGGGATTGTACCACTGTCATAGTTTGCATTTAAGAGCTTTGTTGTTAAATCTATTCCTACATTCTCTTCTGCATTAATGATCTCTATAGGTATGTTACCTGGCCTTGTAGCTTTACCATTTTTCATTTTACCTATTGCTGCTTTTACCTCTTCTTTAGGATAGTTGGACCCTGTAAAGCTTTCTTCATTTCAGGTTTTGCACACCTGTCATCTTTGAAAAGACCTTCAACATACTCTGACCATCTATTTAATATTTCCTCTTTTTCCATTAACATTATTCCATCTTTTGACTTGATGCAGCCAGGGTTGCAGCATTTGATTTTCTTACCACTCATCCCATTTATCTTAGAGTGCATTAATTTACTGTCAACCTTTGGTTTTGCTCGATCTCCTGACATTGTTGCCTCATTACATTTTTCCTTTACCATTCTGTTTAAATCTTTGTATTTGTCTTCTTTATTTTTTGACTTACGTCTTTGTTCCATCATCTCAAGTATGTCTTTGTTCATCCATTTCTTATGCTCTGTTGCCTCTGCTTTTAGGAATATTTTTCTCTATGACTTCAATAAGAGATTTTATCATTTCTGACCAAAGTTCTTCTGCTTCTGAAATGTTGCTTAGGGCTTCAAATTTGTTATGCACAGCTACAGTAATTTTGTCTCTTAACTTTTCATCAGATTTTAGTAGGTCCATTTGAAATGTGAGATTGCTCTTTGACTTTTTAATTTTCTTAAGTTTTATTGCAAATTTAATCATGACTGGAATATGCTCTGAATCACAGTCAGCACGCGGCAATGACTTGGATGTTTTAATGGCATTTTGGAAATGCTTCTGTATAAGAATGTAATCTATCTTGTTTCTAGTTTCGTCACCCGGGCTCTTCCATGTTCACTGTCGTCTAGGGTGGTTTTGAAACCAATTGCCTGTGATAGTGAACTCTATTTGCTTGTCACCATTCTATTAGCTTACTCCCACGTTCATTCATTGTCCCTATTCCACATGGCCCAACAACATTGTCTATCCTTTCATCTCTTACTTTTGCATTTCCTGATCAATGTCATGTAGTTTACCTTTTTGGCATAGTGTTCCATGTAGATATTTTTGATGGTTGCTTTTTGCTACAAGCAGATGCGGGATGACACCTGGAGCCACCTGCTGCACATGCCTGTCCCTGCCAAACGAGGGATTCGGATCTGATTCACAAATCCTCTTTACTTTGTTAGCTGATAACATTTCTGAGTTTTGCTTCATGATATTCTTGGGAATTTACAGCAGTGGTTTCCCTTGCCTACCGCCGGTTTGTATACGGCTCTCAGCTAGCCTTTGTTTCAGAACTAACCCACAAGGCAGTGGGGGTCTGTGGATGGCCGTTGTCCTGATTAGGATCATCCGC
>JAOYNN010092852.1:0-11799 GCA_025770095.1 Goniobranchus kuniei | reverse complement strand
GTCTAGAAAGACCTAGCTACCCATTTATACTGCTGGGTGAACAGGGGGCCCCCAAAAAAACCACTGCCCGGCTGGGGGTCGAACTCGAGCTACCGGACCACCATATAAAGTATGATGTGAAATATAATGCAAACATGACCTTGACGGGGAGAATGAATTATGATCACCGGTAAGTGTGAATTCTCCTACTATACAGTGCCATCTAGTTTTAATTTTGGAAGCCTAGAGTGCCATCTATTATTATTTTATATTCCAGATATAAACAATTTGATTTAGTGAACATATTTAACGCTTGAGTTGATTGTCTCAAAGAAAAATAAACAATTGTAGCTGTAGCCGAACTGGACTATAAGCCACAGATTGACGACCTGTGAAAAATGATGGATAAAGTCCAAAAATTAAAGTACTGACTTTCTCAGTACCACTTAGTTTTGTAGATATTCAAGAAAAGTAAAAATCATGGCATCAATTTAAGCCAATAATTTTGCATGAAGTGCAAAAAGAGGTCATGCCACCCGCTTTGCAAAAAGATAACACTTTTAAAGTAAAGATGACACTCATATCCACAATGTAACTATGCTCACACTAGTTTACAATAACATATTATTCTCCTCAATGAAAGCACCACAAAACACTCAGAATGAGACTTTTAGCCGATTAGGTGTGAAGACAATTTTTGGATGAGGACAATAGTGCCCTCATAACAACGAAGTGTCAGTGAAGTGAGATAAGTGTGTAAGTATTGTTTTACCTGAGCAATCAATGCTAACAACTTGTGGTTATGAGCCATATACCCTGCCGTCACAACATGATACTGACTGAGTGAATGTTCCTTGACTCTTGACTTATACCAGTTGTGCTATCACTAAATGGTCAATGCTACAAAAGATGCTAATTCATTTCAGGTTTACTCCCTTTTTACATGAGAGGCAATCAAAGTTAAGTGGAGTTAAGGAAAGGCAAAAGAAATTCATGTTCTTAACACACAACCTGAACCCTAGCACTGAGCTGCACCATCTAGTTTGCAGGCTTCCTTCCACACCCTATCATACTGACCACATCACTAAATGCTTGTCCAGGCTGTCTGTATCTGAAGTGACTCAGATTCATTTTTAAACAAAAGCACTGTGATTGTTATGAAGTGTAGGAAAAAGCTTGTGGTCAACTATTATAACACAGCTAGATTTTTAATGATCAGAGAAAAGGATGCAACAAAAATTATTATGTTTTTACCTTTTCAAAGTGTATATCTGTGTCCAAGCTTTCAATGAATGTACGATACATTGTGTTTTTATAGTGGAAGTGATTTACACTTCGATTCCGATGAGACACTACCATGAGAATCCAGAGGAATATCAAGTAAAAGATTATTTCTCGAACCACAGCCCACATTTTAACTTGCTTGATCCTTTTGGCCCTGATTCTTTCGAGTTCTTTTTCACTTGGTGGTTTGTAGGTTGTATGCCTAAAGTTGCCAAAACCTGAAAATTATTATATGTTTGCATTAGTTTCATTTTGTAGAATAAAACCATTACTCTAGCAAAAAATAAAGCCTCTTCAAATTTGTACTTTCTCAAATCCATTTGTCGACTCAATCAGGCAATCTTACATCTTACATCCTTCCCATGCAGAGGGCTATAGCAAAGTGTCTCTCTGTTCTGATCTGCGCCACTTCAATCAGTCCAGTTATATATTTTATGCCTGTGGCCTTTGCCACTCTCAAAAACGTTCATCTCAGGGTTTCTATGGGCCTTCCCCTCTTTCTTTTGCCTACAAATTCCCAGCTCAAGACCTGTTTTGTTTTTCTGTTGTTTTCCATTCTGCAAACGTGGCCAATGTACTGCCATCTTCTTTTCCTGGTTACATCTGATATCATTTATAGGTTGGTTTGTCATCGCTTATTCCTGTTGCTGTTTTGAAGTCATGCCATTTGATATTAATGAGTTTTCGCAGGCATTTGTTTTTAAAGGCATTTTAATGTTTTTCTATTTGCTTTGTCATTTTCCTGCTCTCGCCGGCATAGGTAAGGGTTGACGGCACATTTGAGTGAAACAACCTGAGTTTGTTTCATTGAAATGAGTTCCAGATCTTTCCAGAACTCCTGAAGGCACATGCTGCTTTTCCAATTTTTATGTTAAGTTTTCTTTCCATATCACCATCTTGCTCCATACAGCTTTCTGAATACTTTTACCTAGTAGTAGTAACCGGTCAACATCTGTCATTGTGGTGGTTATGATCTCTGATTTTTTCAAAACTTTAAAGAGTCCGACACTTTCCACCAATTCTGAGAGCTTGTTTTCTTTTACATTTTCTCAGCAGAGTTACTTAGAAGGGCCAGGTCATCTATGAAACCTTGGTCTTTTACTTAACTACCATCTACCCACATTAGGCCAGTTCCTTTACCTGTGCCTTTTGTCATAATGAAATTGATATCTATGTCAAAGAGGAGTGGTGACAATATGCATCCCTGCTTCACACTTATCAGACAATATAACAGTATTAATACAGATAGTCCTTTTCATATCCATATAATCTTAGGTAAATGGTCCTAAGGCCATGGACTATTTTAAGGAGGTTGAAAGAAGTCAGTCAAATTCTCTAAAAGGGTGATGAAGTACTTCATAAGTCATTTCTAAAATATCATCATGCAATATGAAAACATTCTTTGCCCTGGGGATTTATTGATGAAATAGAATAAAAGGTCAGAGGAAAAAGCCCCAATGAATATATAAAAGAAAACTCACACCGACAGAAAATAACTGGTAATGTTCTCTCCTTGATTTCTTAAATAAAAACATTTATAAAAGACAGTATTGGAAAATTTTCAATCATTCATTCATAATGTACCAACAAAAAGGAGATAGAAAAATAAATAAATCTTTTTCTAAATTAAAATTCATGTTTACCATCCTCCGAAGGATGAAGAAAGTCTGATTGGGTAGTCAAAGAGGAAGAATCACTGCCATCATCTTCCTCCTCATCATCATCACTGACAGGGTTTTTAATTACCAGGGACAGGAACACAGCCGTCAAAAATACCTATCAATTTGAAAATAAAAGAAAGATTTGAACTGAAAAAAGATAATAAAAAAAAGGATATGCATTTAGAAAGGCATACGATGAAAATATAAAGAAGAGAGTTTTCTGTTTCGGATGAGCTGTTTGTCTTACTATGACAATCTTTTTAAGCAAGCCACTAAATGAAATGTGGGGATTGAACTTTTACTGTTATAAACAATTTCTTATTTGCATTGTATAATTATTTTCACAAACTGGTAGTTTTATTTTACTAGCTGTGGTCAATCACAAGAAATACATGTAGGTATGTATATTTCTTCAATATCATTCTTATTTGTATGCAATGGCGTAGCTACGCTTGTAAGAGACATGTGGCTTCTTATTACGAGCCAATATAGCATATGTTGATAACAACTATTCATCCAGTCATAATACTGGCCTATCCAATACATGTATGACCTCGCGTAGCTCACTTTAAAAGGGATAGATGATCAAGTTTACAATAAAACTTTCTTTGATTATTATTTAAGCTTAGCATCTTCGTTGAACCAGTCGTTGCCTTGTAAGTAAATGTACATATTACACATATCTATGTCTAGATCTAGATTAGACATAGATCGATTAGACCTATTCAGTCAAGAGTCAAGAGAACCGGGAGGACAACTGACTGACACGCTCTAGGATGCTCTAGACCTAAATCAGGTCAAGACATGTCACGCTCTTATCGCCCATTATTCGGCGGATACGATACGAGGACGTAAATCCTTGATACATTGAACTTGTGATTGAGCAAATTAAGAAAAGCATTGAGGCTGATCAGCTGAAGTCTCAATACCTGCCTTTATCGAGTCCCTGTATCGATGGAAACATTCGCTCTACCCTCATTTATCTGGAATGATACTATAAAGATTCAATGGCAAAGGTCGTGGGGAAAAGGCTACCACATTGTAAGCCTCACTTGTATTGATTGGCTAATAATTAATTGTGGTGCAGCGAAGCGCAGTTTCTTCTGATTGGCTATTGCAGTGCGGACCTCATCCTTGGCTAGGCTAAATGTAGTGGGAATGACCATTGTATGAAAATTACGGTAGGACAAGAGATTGTTAAAATACCATTTCTGGTATATTTTTAAGCAGATATTCAAACAATTTAAAGGTGAGGCTTAGCCTCAATAGCCTACATGTATCTTCGCTGGTGTTTGTATGACATTATTTTCAATGATGATAATATGTCCTACAAAATTTCGGATAGCCTGCAAAGAGAACATAAAGAAAAACATTAAACAAGCATACTTGTCTTATACAGTTTGAATTAGTTTTATAAGCTATCATGTGTAGGCTAATATATGATCTGCTCAAACTTATCTAAAATATACAGTAATGTCTGTACTGTGTAAAAAATTACCTTTACTGGTTGAGTGATAAAAACAGATGTAAAAAAGGAGAAAATGAGAGAGGTAATCCATTTCCTACACTTATCATCCTGCAAAGACAGAAAAAGAAATTATATTAAATTTATAGCTCAACATTGAAAACATACTTGAATTTTTGATTATATAGTTTCGGTGTCAAAAATAAAACGTATTATCTTAATTAAATGCATTTAGAAGAATATAAAGAGAAACACACCTTGAAAGATATTCCATAAAACGTCACCATGGCTGCAGACCCAAGAGTCAGAATCACCAGTAGAATCCAGGCTATTATTATACACCACCATGGCAATTTGAAGGACTTTTTCTTCTTTGGTATTGCTTTATCATTTAAAAAGAACAAAATCAAATTACTAAATATTCTGGTCACAAAAGAAAAAAAGAGAATAAATCAACTCAACTGTCCTGTAAATCAAGATGATTGTCAGCTATGGAAATTAACCAAATTCTCCTTTATGTCTCAGTGGTCTTTATGTGATATAAATCAACAGATTTTTGTTGAATGACACAAATCTTTCTTGCTATAAAGTTTGAATCAAACATGGATGTTTTCAGCCTAAAACCCAAGCCTATGGATTCACGGGTATGTAGTAGCCTACGACCTTAGAATAGCCCCTACATCAGCGCTGACCGATGCTGCCCTCTAAGAGCGCAAGGCTGAGGCAGGTAGGGCCTAATATAAAAAGAAAATCCCTTTTTTATTTTTTCATCTCTAAGTACACTGGTGATTTTGTGGTAAATATGGCTTTTTTTCCCATTGCATCCACGGCCACCACATTTGGCAGAATTATTGACGCATTAGCAATGTTTTCAAGGGCGCACAAACGTTTTTTAGTTTATGTTTTCAAAGAGGCACAGACATTTTTCAGTTTTTGCATTTCCCATTGTTTTTTTTAAACTTATTTGTTTAAAAAAACAGGGTGTCACATATATCTTTCCCTGATAAAGAATTCGTATTGTACAAAAAACAAATGAAAAAAAAACAACAAACGACAACGTGCTTGCGCCAATGTGTAAACATACCTTTTAAGTTTTATTTATTACTACCCACTTCTCACAGTGTTTCTATGTGAGAGCCGCCAGTGGCTACAACCATATTGAGTTTATTTTCAAGTTCAGTCCAGGTATTTTGCAACATTTCTGGGTTGATTCTTGCAACGGCTTTCTTTACTCTTGTGGTTAACGTATTAATGTCAGGAACAGCAGATGCATACACCATGTCTTTAACGTATCTCCACAAGAAAAAGTCTTGCGGCGTGATGTCTGGGGACCTTGGGGGCCAAGTCAAGGGGTCACGCCGGCCAATCCACCAGTTTGAAAATTTTTCGTCAAGAAACTCGCGCACGACCACAGCCCATTAAAGTGGCGTACCGTCTTGGTGGAATATCACATTTGGTTGAAGAGGATGCAATTGTGAACAACATAAAGCTTTAACATGTCCAAATACACAGCTGATGTAACAGTGGCTTCAGAGAAAAAGCATGATCCTATCACTATGTCATGCATTAATCGCATGCGCACCAGACGTTCACTTGAGACTGTCTCTTTCTTTCTCAATAACCCGGTCAGGTTTCTGCGAGCCCTTTATTCTGACATTGTGTCCCTTGACTTTGCCAGATGTATGGAACATTGTTTCATCTGAAAAATACACTCTCTGGAGAAAATCGTTGTTCTCTGCGATCCGTTGTAACATGTCCCGAGCAAAAGCGGTTCGAAGCGGTAGATCGCAAAGAGTAAGAGTTGGCACAACCTGAATCTTATAAGGGAAGAAAAAGAGTTGCTTTCTCAGAATCCTGTGCACAGTAGATTTCGAAATGCCAAGTTCGAGTGCTGCATTTCATGTCGATTTATATGGATTTTGTAGGAAAGCTTGTCTGACTGCCCCCACCGATTGCTCAGTGACATGAGCAGGTGGACCTGGTCGTCTAAGGTCATTAACACTACCTGTTTCATGTAACTTAGAGAACCACGATTTGATGGTTTTCAAATGCGGAGGCAGTCTTCCAAAATCATTCCTAACTCTTCTTTGGACAACTTCAGGTGATTTTGTCTCATAAAACCAAAAGGCGCGAAGTGCTTTTTCTTGTGTAGTCGCCATTTTACATTGAATTTTTGTCTTGTGACGCATTCACAAAATGAGTACTATGTTTTGCTTCAATTTTGCGCAATTGCTTGCCGAGCTTTGGTTCGAGATTATGATGTAACATAAATTTCAATAATACTCCAAACACAAACCACAAGTTTGGTGTAAATATCATTAATGGTATGAATGGGAGACGTTTTCTTTATCAGGGAAAGAACTCTGGGACACCATTAGTTCTTTCAATCACGTTTGCATGACTTTCCATTTTTGTCAAACTATCACAGTCAAGGTAACAAGGTCTATGTTTAGACAAAATTCACTGTTACGATGAGTACATCTGAAAGGCAGACAGCAACACATATGCAAGAAAGAATAATAGCTGCAGATAAGTTCCCTCCAACTCATATGTTTTCATATGCTATTAAGTTCTGACCAAAGTACAAGTAATTCAAGGATAAGTTCCACTATTTAAGACTGGTCTTAATGAGACTATTTAATGAACCAGGCATTTAAATCTTGCACAGAAAGACACCCTTTACTCACTGTTCTCACTCTTTTCATTTTTACATTGAAACAAGCCATTTGGCCACATTCCCGATTGCCTCTTTTGATGAGCAATGTCATCGGTCATTGCTATTACAAATAAGAGATTGAATTGGATACCTTCTTCTGCACTCTATGAAAGTGGCTGCTTTGAGCAGGATAAGTTGACTGCTATGAGCAGGCTAAGATGGCAGCCATGAGCAGAATAAGATGGCACTTATGAGCAGGATAAGTTGACTGCTATGAGCAGGATAAGTTGGTAGCTATGAGTGGGATACGCTGGCTACTATGAGCAGGGTAAGATGGCTGCTATTAGCGGAGTAATTTGGCTGCTATGAGCAGGGTAAGTTGACTGCTATGAGCAGGATAAGATGGCTGCTATGATCAGGATAAGATGGCTGCTATGAGCAGGATAAGATGGCTGCTACGAGCAGGATAGGATGGCCGCTGTGAGAGGGATAAGGTGACTGTTATGAGGAGGGAAAGTTGACTGCGATGAGCTAGATAAGTTGATTGCTATGAGCAGGATACATTTGCTGCCATGTGCAGGATAAGATGGCTGCTATGAGCAGCATAAGATGGCTGCTATGAGCACTATAGGTTGGTTGCTATGAGCAGGGTAAGTTGACTGCTATGAACAAGATAAGTTGACTGCTATGAGCAGGATAATATGGCTGCTATGAGATGGATAACTTGACTGCTATGAACGGGGCAAGATGACTGCTATGAACGGGATCAGATGGTTACTATGAACAGAATAAGTTAGCTGAATGAGCAGGATAAAATGGCTCCCACGAGCAGGATAAGTTGACTGCTATGAGCATAATAAGATGCCTGCTATGAGACGGGTAAGATGGTTACTATGAACAGAATAAGTTAGCTGTATGAGAAGGATAAAATGGCTCCCACGAGTAGGATAAGTGGAATGCTATGAGCAGGATAAGATGGCTGCTATGAGCAGGATAAGTTGGGTACTATGCGCAGGATATGATGGCTGCTATGAGCGGAATAAGATGGCTGCTATGAGCAGGGTAAGTTGGCTGCTAGGAGCAGGATAAGATGGCTGCCAAGAGCAAGGTAAGTTGACTGCTATGAGCAGGATATGATGGCTGCAAGAGAAGCGTAGGTTGACTGCTATGAGCAGGGTAAGTTGGCTGATATGAGCAGGATAAGATGGCTACTATGTGCAGGATAAGATTGCTGCTATGAGTACGATAGGATGGCGGCTGTGAGCAGGATAAGGTGGCTGCTATGTGGAGGGTAAGTTGACTGCTATGAGCAGGATAAGTTGTCTGCTATGAGCAGGATAAATTGGCTGCTATGTGCAGGATATGATGGCTGCTATGAGCAGGATAAGTTGTCTGTTTTGAGCAGGATAAATTGGCTGCTATGTGCAGGATATGATGGCTGCTATGAGCAGGATAGAATGGCTGCTATGAGCAGGATAAATGGCTGCCATGAGCACGATACGTTGGGTGCTATGAGCAGGGTAAGTTGACTGCTATGAACAGGATAAGAGGGCTGCCTTGGGCGGGACAGGATGGCTGCTACGAGCAGGATAAGTTGACTGCTATGAGCAGGATACACTGACTACTATGAGCAGGATAAGATGGCTGCTATTAGCAGGATAGGTTGGCTGCTATGAGAAGCATAAGATGGCTACTATGAGCAGGGTAAGTTGACTACTATGAGCAGGATACAATGGCTGCTATGAGCAGGGTATGGTGGCTGCTATGTGCAGGATAAGTTGGCTGCTTTGTGCAGGATATGTTGGTTGCTATGAGCAGGGTCAGATGGCTGATGTAAGCAGGATAAGATGGCTTTTATGAGCAGGATAAGTTGACTTGAATGAGTAGGATAAGTTGACTGCTATGAGCAGGATGGGATGGCTGCAATGAACAGGATAAATTTGCTGCTTTGTGCAGGATAAGTTGGTTGCTATGAGCAGGATAAGTTGACTGCAATGAGCAGGATAAGATGGCTGCTATGAGCAGGGTATGTTGGCTACTGTGAGCAGGATAAGATGGCTTTTATGAGCAGGATAAGTTGACTGCAATGAGCAGGATAAGATGGCTGCTATGGGCGGGGTATGTTGGCTACTATGAGCAGGATAAGATGGTTTTTATGAGCAGGAAAAGTTAACTGCAATGAGCAGGATAGGACGGCTGCTATGAGCAGGATAAGTTGGCTACTATGAGCAGGATAAGATGGTTTTTATGAGCAGGAAAAGTTAACTGCAATGAGCATGATAGGACGGCTGCTATGAGCAGGATAAGTTGGCTGCTATGAGCAGGATAAGATGGCTGCTATGAGCAGGATAAGTTGACTGATAAGAGCAGGATAAGACGGCTGCTATGAGCAGGATAAGTTGGCTGCTATTAACCGGATAGGATGGCTGCTATAAACACGATAAGATGGCTGCTATTATCAGGATAAGTTGACTGCTATGAACATGATAAGATTGTAGCTATGAGCAGGGTAAGATGGCTGTTTTGAGAAGGATATGTTTGCTGTTATGAGCAGGATAAGATGGATGCTATGAGCAGGATAAGATGGATGCTATGAGCAGGATAAGATGGCTTCTATGAGCTGGATAAAATGGCTGCTATGAGCAGGATAAGATGGCTGTGATAAGATGGCTGCTATGAACAGGATAAGTGGGCTTCTACGAGAAGGATAAGATGGCTGCTATGATCAGGATAAGAGAGCTACTATGAGCTCCGTAAGTCGACTGCTGTGAGCAGGAAAGGATGGCTGCTATGAACAGGATAAGATGGCTGTTATGAGCAGGATAAGTTGACTACTATGAGCAGAATAAGTTAACTAATATGAGCAGGATAAGATGGCTGCTATGAGCAGGATAAGACGGCTTCTATGAGGAGGATAAGTTGACTACTATGAGCAGGGAAGTTGACTGATATGAGCAGGATAAGATGACTGCTATGAGCAGGAGAAAATAGCTTCTATGAGCAGGATAAGTTTACTACTATGAGCAGGGTAAGTTGACTGATATGAGCAGGATAAGATGGCTTCTATGAGGAGGATAAGATGGCTTGTATGAGCAGGATAAGATGGCTTCTATGAGCAGGATAAGATGGCTTCTATGAGCAGGATAAGATGGCTTCTATGAGCAGGATAAGATAGCTTCTATGAACAGGATAAGATGGCTTCTATTAGCAAGATAAGATGGCGTCTATGAGCAGGATAAGTTGACTACTATGAGCAGGGTAAGTTGACTACTATGAGCAGGGTAAGCTGACTGATATGAGCAGGATAAGATGGCTTCTATGAGCAGGATAAGATGGCTTCTATGAGCAGGATAAGATTGCTTCTATGAGCAGGATAAGATGGCTGCTATGAGCTGGATACATTGCCATTTATTTTTAATGAATGCTCATGGCAATGTTGTACAGCACCTCAATATTTAATCGGGAGCTTACAAATGTAAGAAAAATACAAGGGTATCAAAATCATTGGCAACTGATCCATACGACCGTTATATAGAGATGACCATTGGCACAGATTCAACTACATTATTATATGGTTAGATATGGATTCCTAGACATATTAGTTTTTAATTGTGATTCCATTTCTATCAAAATATTGCAGTTGCTCTGAATGAATTTTGGCACTATTGGAATTAATCATGTTATTGCTATTCCCTATTACATCGGCTGAGATGATATCATTGTATAGATGTATAAAAGCTGCCAGTAATAACCAGCCAATATGATAGAGTCATAATATTCTTGTGGCTGAATATAAATTAAATGAACACATGAAAACCAAACTTATAAGATTAATAATCCTAAAAGGAATTTTCAGACAGAATGATAAGACATTTTCATGATTGCAAACTCAAATTATTTACTTGTAAGTTTAGTTGTATCTTGTGAACTTGAAGGCTCAACCATGTTGTCAGCTTTGCTTGAACTGGACTCCAGCTGAGCAGAGGAAATAAGCACAAAGAAATTCATAAGAAGAATATATAATTCATGTTGTCACAGCACACAGAAATGATCTTTATTTCAATAATTTATGAAGATTTCTTAATAGTATTCTACAAACATGAAATCATAAAAGTATCTTTAAGGCCTTACCTGTGGTATCTCTTGTCTTGGGGTGGGTGTACCAACCCTAGACTGATTTGATGTAATCAAGTTTGTTTCTTTTATCTTTCGTGGCTCAGATTTACGGAACAACAACACGAGCAAAAGGTTTACCGGAAAGACAATCAGTGTGCTCATTATTCCAATTGATATCTGAAATTCATAAAATCAAACTTGTTTTCCTGATATGTATAATGATGAACGTTTTGACTTTGCTTAGCATATGCAGATTCAATTCTAGGCTAAATGGTTAAGATAACTTACATGACCAAGCAAACCACTTGAAATAAAACCACTCGAGAGAATTAACATCATCACATATCGATGGTGTCGTGCTCTAACCGTGCAACTGGTTTTTGAAACATTTTTTCAGGAGACAATGAAAACTATTTTCTCTCGAGCAGTAAGCGAGCTATCAAAAACTCTTAACTACACAAGTTTACCAACGTGAATTGCTATGTTCTGATGATTAATTTAATGTAAACCAAAATTATGTTCAATTACGTAATTACACACATGAAGGTAGATGTCTGTCTATCAATCTGTCTGTCTGTCTGTCTGTCTGTCTGTCTGTCTGTCTGTCTGTCTGTCTGTCTGTCTCTCTCTCTCTCTCT
>JAOYNN010092741.1:0-11800 GCA_025770095.1 Goniobranchus kuniei | reverse complement strand
CAATATTTTTATGATTTACATTAAAACAATCCCATTCAATCGAACATCCAATGAAACCAAAAGAAAAATGCTAGAATGAGACCAGGCCAATAGTTTGTTTTTATTTCTTTTGGATCTAGAGTGGTAGGTCTACATCTCTATTTGTTTAATAGACAAAAGAACATGACATAGATCTAGATCTTTTATAAAAGCTCCCTATTAAATTCAGGTAAAAGTACGTATAGATTTTTAAACCTACTATCCAACCCAAATGAGTTGTCTCGTTTTGTGATGTGTCATGAGTCTTTATTGTCAAACATACGGAATGTTGAAATTTTGTCGGCTCGACATTTTTAATACAGGACAAATAAACAAATTTCTCATATAAAGCCGATCTTGAACTGAAAAATCATTTTCGTTTGGTCATGGATACATCGAACCACCACACAAAGTCACAGAAAGATTAAAAACAGGGTTTCAAAGATATAGACGTTTTTGTGTGGCTCTAAATTTTGAAACAGACTATAGTATTATTATTATTACTACTATTATTATTATCATTATTAATACTCTAAAAGTTCCATTTATTCCGTATTGCATTTGATTTTTAAAATACCATAATTATTAGCATAAATTATCAAACGGCACTGCAAACAGCAGGTCCAAAATTAATTTCTTTCACTTCCATAACGTGAAATCCAAATTTACATACTTGCTTTGTCCTCCATGCAACACTTCAAATTCTGGAAATAGAGATTTTTCAGCTGATTTCTCTGCCATCTCATTAGATCTAGTTTTCATATCAGTTCTGCCAGGTGCCATTCTTTATTGTTTGAGTGATTTTATTAATAATGCCAATCGATGTCATCATGAGTGAAGATGTCTCAAAGTTGTGAATTTGTTCAATTTTCATTGTAGTAGTAGGGCATAATTAGTCTTAATTAAGAAATTTCTCACTCCCTTCCTCTCACCTTGTTCCAAAGGCTGTTCTCATACCTTGATTTGCAAAACATGCACTTGTAAAGTTTTGATGAATCAATGACGATAATTCTCTTGTGGTCCGTTTCATTTCATTTGCTTGTTATTGTAATAAGCCTTGTCTTCCATTGTGTTGAAAGCGCTCATTATGTCAGGAGAATGGGTTAAAATGGGCTCTTTTATCCTGTTAATCTTGTGCTTAGTTCATGTGGTCTTGTACATTTGACATTTCCTTTGATTTATCCTTTAACATTACATTATAAATGTATATTTCATCATTTCATGGCCTTCTTCTGTTTTATCATTATTATTACTCACGCTGTCTGCATTTCCTGCTGGTACTTTCTTCATCCATTTCATTATATCAACTTTTTTTGTAATTTTGCTAAAATATGAAGTTGTGTGCTGTTTTTCCAAAGAACGAAGTTCTGTGCTGTTTTTCCAAAGTATGAAATTGTGTAGTGTTTTTCCAAAGTAAGAAGTTGTGTACTGTTTTTCCAAAGTAAGAAGTTGTCTCCTGTTTTTCCAAAGTATGAAGTTGTGTGCTGATTTTCCAAAGTATGAAATTGTATACTGTTTTTCCTAAGTATGAAGTTGTGTACTGTTTTTCCAAAGTATGAAGCTGTATATTGGTTATCCAAAGTATGAAGTTGTGTGCTGTTTTTTCCAAAGTATGAAGCTGTATATTGATTATCCAAAGTATGAAGTTGTGTGATGTTTTTCCAAAGTATGAAGCTGTATATAGGTTATACAAAGCATGAAGTTGTGTACTGTTTTTCCAAAGTATGAAGTTGTGTACTGTTTTTCCAAAGTATCAAGTTGTATACTGTTTTTCCAAAGTATCAAGTTGTGTGCTGTTTTTCCAAAGTATGGATTTATGTACTGTTTTTCCAAAATATGCAGTTGTGAGCTGTTTTTCCAGAGTATGAAGCTGTATATTGGTTATCCAAAGTATGAAGTTGTGTACTGTTTTTCCAAAGTATGAAGTTGTATACTGTTTTTCCAAAGTATGAAGTTGTATACTGTTTTTCCAAAGTATCAAGTTGTGTGCTGTTTTTTTCCAAAATATGGAGTTATGTACTGTTTTTCCAAAGAATGAAGTTGCTTGCTGTTTTTCCAAAGTATGAAGTTGTATATTGGTTATCCAAAGTATGAACTTGTGTGCTGTTTTTCCACAGTATGAAGTTGTGTACTGTTTTTCCAATGAATGAAAGTGTGTGTGTTGTTTTTCCAAAGTATGAAGCTGTTTACTGCTTTTCCAATGTATGACAACATGTGCTGTTTTTCCAAAGTATGAAGCTGTGTGCTGTCCAAAGTAAGAAGTTGTGTGCTGTTTTTCCAAAGTATGAAGTTGTGTGCTGTCTTTCCTAAGTATGAAATTGTATACTGTTTTTCCAAAGTATGAAGTTGCATCTGTTTTTCCAAAGTATGAAGCTGCATATTGGTTATCCAAAGTATAAAGTTGTGTGCTGTTCTTCCAAAGTATGATATTGTATAATGTTTTTCCAAAGAATGAAGTTGTGTGCTGTTTTTCCAAAGTATGAAGTTGTATATTGGTTATCCAAAGTATCAAGTTGTGTGCTGTTTTTCCAAAGTATGAAGTTGTATACTGTTTTTCCAAAGTATGCAGTTGTGTGCTGTTTTTCCTAAGTATGAAATTGTATAATGCTTTTCCAAAGAATGAAGTTGTGTGCTTATTTTCCAAAGTATGAAGTTGTATATTGGTTATCCAAAGTATGAAGTTGTGTACTGTTTTTCCAAAGTATGAAGTTGTGTACTGTTTTTCCAATGAATGAAGTTGTGTGCTGTTTTTCCAAAGAACGAAGTTCTGTGCTGTTTTTCCAAAGTATGAAATTGTGTAGTGTTTTTCCAAAGTAAGAAGTTGTGTACTGTTTTTCCAAAGTAAGAAGTTGTCTCCTGTTTTTCCAAAGTATGAAGTTGTGTGCTGATTTTCCAAAGTATGAAATTGTATACTGTTTTTCCAAAGTATGAAGTTGTATATTGGCTATCCGAAGTATGAAGTTGTGTGCTGGTTTTCCAAAGTGTGAAGTTGTGTACTAATTTTTTCAAAGTAAGAAGTTATGTACTGTTTTTCCAAAGTATGCAGTTGTGTGCTGTTTTTCAAAAGTATGAAATTGTATACTGTCTTTCCAAAGTATGAAGTTGCATGCTATTTTTCCAAAGTATGAAGTTGTATATTGGTTATCCAAAGTATGAAGTTGTGTGCTGTTTTTCCAAAGTATGAAGTTATGTACTGTTTTTCCAATGTATGCAGTTGTGTGCTGTTTTTCCAAAGTATGAAATTGTATACTATTTTTCATAAGTATGAAGTTGTGTGCTGTTTTTCCAAAGTATGAAATTGTGTACTGTTTTTCCAATGAACGAAAGTGTCTGTTGTTTTTCCAAAGTATGAAGCTGTGTACTGTTTTTCCAATGTATGAAAGTATGTGCTGTTTTTCCAAAGTATGAAGTTGTACATTGGTTATCCAAAGTATGAAGTTGTGTACTGTTTTTCCAATGAATGAAAGTGTGTGTTGTGTTTCCAAAGTATGAAGCTGTGTACTGTTTTTCCAATGTATGAAAGTATGTGCTGTTTTTTTCAAAGTATAAAGTTGAGTGTTGTTTTGCCAAAGTATGAAGCTATGTGCTGTTTTTCCAAAGTATGAAGTTGTGTACTGTTTTCAATCTCCAAAAAAGACACTTTACATTTCTCTAAAGATAAACATTACAATAAATTATTAAATTCATTAGGTATGTTTTCTTCTTGTCCGCTCTGCTCTTAAGTAGCCTTTTGGCAGCCTAATGGTTTTTAAGGGAGGACTGAACCTGAAGGCAATGATGGGCTTCTTGTACATTTCATGTGTTTTTTAAGTATCTTTAAGATAAGACAGAAAATTGTCTTGAACAATTGAAGATTTCTGTTGTTAGCGATTCCAAGAAATGTTACTGCTGTTTCTAGAATACTATTACTGTATTTCCATCTCTTCTGTAGAGTGCCAATGTCACAATCATATAGTCAATTTTGTTTCTGCATTGACAACAGTGATTGGTCTATGTATGATACACAATAAAAGAAATCATGCGCAAGTTCTTTGCTTGTGTTTATAAACACTTTATAAACCAATAACTAGCTACCTAAACCTTTTTTATTCATTCACATTACACACAACACTAAACCCCATTAACGCTTCAAGCTAAGTACTCGTATTTAGTGTTTCCTTCCAATTCTTCATTAACTTTTTTTCTCATTGAAGTTCCCTATTATTAATATAATGAGGACATTCTATTCTTTGACACTATCAACAGAAATCGAATGCAATACTGTGTAATGTTTATCTCATCTTAGGCTTAGATCCAGATAGGTAAATAGGTACTATGTCAGTAATGTCTCGTTTCCTTCCTTTCGACTTCAGTCACATTGATCACTACCATTTACTGGGTTGTGTTTGTACCGCAGAAAGCTTCTGGGTATTCTTTCGTCGGACTAGAACTAGAAAAATGTAGGAATGCATGTAGTGGCGGTAGTAGTAGTAGGCTACATATGTACAGTAAAAGCCTACATCATTAAACATTACTAATTTTTACCGTCTCTTTTTATTTGCCATGTATCATAAATGATGAAAGATTAGACCTCTTGTGAGTTACAGTAGATCTTTCCAACAGTAATTCAGATACTAAGGCCTTCTACTACAGTCATACATTAATCTTTATACTTGCACATGTTTATGGAAACTATAGTATGTGTTTTTACAAAATGTAACATCACTGGCTGAGACATTTATTTCCAATTTTAAAGGATTTTTCATTCCTGGCTACTAAACTTTTATCCATCTAAACTAAGTTAATAAAACAGAAGAATGCAACATTGCCACCACAATGAGATGCACATCATCAGTTTGAAGGAGATCAGTGCATTTCAAAGGTGTGATATGAATAAATACACAAAGTACATTTTGCATATTCTTTTATTAAAATTGAAGACATCAACATGGCAAATGAGACCTGGTATGGGAAAACGGGACAACGTTTTGTTTTTAATTAAAAAAGGTTTTCATACTATAATTTTTTTTTTAAAAAGGGAAGAACAAAAATATTTTTAAAAAGCAAAGACAAAATCCACCATTGAAAATACAATTAAACACATAAACATGAAGCGCACCAATAAGCAGGGTCAAGATAAAAGCTCAATTCCCTATCTATAAAATAAAACTTAAGCCAAATTCGCTCATAAAACTTTAAGTTTCCCCAAAATTACAATATCATAAAATGCCAAAATACAAAAGAACATGCGCAACTGTCATTCAAAGATCTGCACTTAAAGGTGCAGTAGAATGAAGAAAACAAAACAAAGGAACTGCGTCAAACTGCAACAGCAAAATCATGTCACTAGAACCATTTGCAAATCAAAAAACTTTTAAAATACAGCACAGCGACTGTACAAAAAGTCCAAAGAATTCCACAAATTGCTTGACCAAACACTGAGATGTTTGGCATAGGCTCACAATAGGAAGATATTAGGCAAAATTTCTAATTGACAAAACTTGCATGGAGATACGATGAAATTTTATCTTTTTCATTCACCTCCACATATTTTCATTTACACTTACGACAATGTAGCATCCATTTGCCGTCCCTTTTCTTGGAATTCTGACACTTCAGTAAAGAATGCAGTCCTTAAAGCAAAGTTCATAGTCAATCCCATAAAAATGTAAATAAATTTCGATAAATTCCCTTGAAGAGTCATAATCATAGCCTCGTCTAACAAAAATTGAGCCATACAATAAACGAAATGAGAATGGGGATACCACAATCCATCAAATAATCTTTGGAAGTTCCTTGTAGTAGTAACGATAAGCAAACGTTACAGCATGAAAACCTGTTGTAAGCTTTCAGACAAATCTGGAAAGCATCACCACAGAGAGTAATACGATATGAAATGAGTAAGAACAATTTTCCTGGTTCAACAAAGTACATTGAAGATGTGCATATCATAACATGGAAAGTTGTTTTTATAGGACCCCTTAAAAAGAGACTGTAATGAGCAAGTTACACAGAGACTTCGTTACCTCTCTCTCTCTCTCTCTCTCTCTCTCTCTCTCTCTCTCTCTCTCTCTCTCTCTCTCTCTCTCTCTCTCTCTCTCCATACCTTACTACTAAACTGTATACACAACATCAACTTTTCCCATACATCAGAGAGACAGACAATGACTAAATCAAAACATTTCGACAGTTGATTCATTTGAAGAAATATTTCGTCTGATTGAGAGCCTTTTCTGCAAAGTCATCATCTGTTATACGATCCCAATCTCTTTGTGTCTGACCCACAATGAATCCAAGGTCACGTCTACGGCTCTGGGTCTTTTTCTCTTCTAAATCAGCCCATCGGACCTGTAATAAGCAATTGAGTAATGTTACCAATGGCAATGGGCTACAATAAAGAATGGCATAGTAGACAAGTAAAGTGAAGAACAGGCAAAATTTGTGGCAAACATCCAATGAATGGTTCCAGAAGAGGTGTAAAACCAGTCCCTAAATTGTAAATGCAGATGAGACAAAAGACCTTCTCTCTGATATCTGATGGGGTGCTGTCATGATTTTGATAAGTTTTGCTGATTATATAGCACCTACTCCCTGACTGCTAAAGCATTATCATCATCAAAACTTTTGAGGAGATGGTAAATAAATCAATATGCTTTAATTTCTGCATCACTGAGGGTTATTTCCCCTTTTTGAAGAAGCAACAGAATTGAAATATATTCTCTTTTTCAATCTGCTGTGAAAACAGAAGTAGAATATCTCACAATTCCTGGGTTCCCACTATATCAGAGTTGCCTTGACGTAGTGATGCAGTGTATTCAACATGTCAATGAAGTAGAGACAAATCAATGAACATTTCCTTTGATAAGGATGTTAATATAAGGCTAACAAGATTTATTTGAAAAAATCGATCCTTCTCTTCTTTTTTAAAAAATCTTTATCCCTCCCCTTTCCCATCTATCTACCAGATAAATATTACGGTATCATAGGCCTACATTCACCCCATTTCAGGACTATAGATCACAATAACATCTGAAGAGGAGGCCAAGGAATTTGCACGATTTCTGACTTGGCTATCTTTATGAGCTTGCTATAGGAATTTGCACGATTTCTGACTTGGCTATCTTTATGAGCTTGCTATTGATGAGATGTTTTTATTGACTTAAAGAGGTGGGCAGGAACATTTGGATTCATTGCACTATTCCTGACTTCTAATTATTTCTGAGCAGGCTACTTTCAAGTTCCACTTATTTTCTATCTGCACTGTTTCCATTCATTCAAGTTCTATAGTTTCATTCATTAGCAGTCAAACTCTTGTTTATCTAATCAGCACTTCATCAATTTGAAAGTGTGGCCAAAAGAAGTCCTGTCACCAACTGTTTCAACACAGTGAGTGTATAACACAATGGTGCTTAAAACGTCACAAAATAAATATCACATCTAGCACAGAAGATCCATTTACTGAATGAAAACCAGCATATTATATTATCATTATCCCCATCATATGTCAGACTTCTTCACTAATACAACAGTGTTGTGTTAATATCTCATCCCTGCCCTAGCTTTCCCTATTCACCAAATGGTGGATTGTTAACTGAGTAACTGAAACAAAATATATCTAGATGTGGGTGGATAGAACTGGAGCTAATGAAAATGAACAGAATGTCTTAAAGATCGCTGAGGCCTCACAATTTTTGTCTAATTTACACGAGTTTAGTTTTATCTCAAAGATATGCCCATGGCACACTTTGACGAAAATGGTTATTTTTGGTCAAATGTTTTAGACTCAGCACTTTGCACAAAATATAGGCCTAAAACTTTATGGAGGGAGATAGCTAACACATGATGATGGGATTCACTTATATGTTATTCTAAGAACAGAACAAAAAGCCACTCTAGCAAAGGTCTCAATAATAATATGCCAAGCAGTTTTAGTTTGTAAAATATAGAGTTCATATTTTCTAGTAAATAACAGATGTTGATTCTTTTGACATTATACACACAGTGCCTCAACTCATTTGTGTCATATTAACCACTTAAAAACCTTTTCAGGAATAAAATTACAGGATCTGCCAATGAACCAGGAATGTTCTTGACAATTTTCTAAAGAAGTTCTCAGTATGTCTAATTACGTATGTACAGTATTTCTATACAAAAAACAAATGAAATACCTTGACTTATTGTTAGGATTGATCAAATGATATTAGCTGCTTATAACAAGCAAATAAAGCACTGAAATAATGCTTTTCATTTAAGTTATTTGAAAATGACTATATCTGATGCTAATATTCTCTTCCAGCTTTGGCATTGGTGACACAAAACCCGAAGAAGTCTAAGCTTCTACAATATCTACCATTTATTTACTTTCTTCACCACAGATGGGGTAAACATACAGCCTGTCGCTGCCTGTTCTAAGCAAAGTAAGCGACTTGTTTGGAATATGTTTTCACTTTCGAAACTCAAAAAGAAACTACCCTCTCTCTATCTGTGAAAAAGGTTACTTACTCTCTTCTTTCCAGGCACAGATTCACGAGTAAAGTAGTCCTCATCCATCTGATCCAGCTGGAGATATTCGTCCATGCTCATGCTCTGATGCTCTTCGATGTGTTTCTTACTCACTCGTATACCATCAAGCTTGTCTGGAAGACAAAAATGGCACATCACTTAATCCACATGATGTCATTTGAGAAAACAAAATAGCATCTGAAAATTGTTTTTCCCCCCCTTCTTCAGTGGTTTTATTCTTTTTTCCCCCCTATAAATAGACCTACATGTAGTATTAATATAAAAAGGGAGATTTAAAATTTATGAAAATTTACTATCCTTTATCATTACAAAAAGAAAAACACAAAAAAAGAACACAAAATGAATGACAGAAAGAAGATAAGTTTGCATGTCTGAAAATTGACACTCACCTAGTGTCTCCTCAGATGTATCCAGCTCCCACTTGGACTTTTTGATGATCTGTTAAAAATTATGAGAGACAACAAGGCTGCCAGTTTTATTAGGTTTTCCCAGGGCGCTGCTATGGAGAAAGTCTGATTACAACATTACAAAACCATTAAGATCAGCAAATCTATGGTAAATATAATCATATTGTAACACTGTCGACCAACTGTTTGTAAATTGAAACAAACAATATTACTGCCACAAACCATGGGGGGTTTGAAATATGTCCTCGCTATAATGAAAATGAAATATTTAATCATTAAACCAAATTCCACACCAACTTCAATATAAAACCATAAATTGGCATTACTTATGATTATCACTAACAATGAGGACTATTGACCCTGTCACTGTTTAAATGTAAATTATTCATGTGTTTTCAAAATTCAAATTTTATATAAGGTGTGAAAAAACATTTTCACATATCAATTATTTTGAAGAACTATCTTCTAAAAAAGAATATGCATTTTCTTGATGGTCACAGCCTGAGCTATTATTGCTGGCCAGTTCACCAGATAGTTTAGCAACCATAAAGCGGAAAGTCAGTATTGACCAAGCCAGTAGGCTTTGGCTTTACAGCCATAATTTGAAAATTAAACGGTACATAAAAATTGTGAGTGAATTTCGGGAGAAAAAATAGCTGAATTATGAGACATGAAATGAGTGACTTTTCAAAAGTTTTTTTCTTGAATGCACAGTGTTGGCATTCATTTTAGTTTTTCATTCATTTGTTCTAAGGATGTTTACCTTCCTTCATTTACTTATTTTCCTCTTTTCTTCCCTCACCTTCTTCATCGTAAATGATGTTCACCACTCAACTCTCCAATGTTTTTATTTCATGTTTTCATAGTATTCTCTATGTTACAATCGTTAAAAGAATTGCAACTGTTAAATTGCACTAAGCCGTTTGTCAAATTTATTTAGGTCTGGTGAGGTGAATTTTGATGTTCAAACAATTTTGTTCAAACGAATCTTAACACAATAAAAACCCGCGTTCAAAGTAAAAGTAGAAATATCAACTGGGGTAGGTTTGGGAAAAACAGACAGTGCCACAAATCGGCAAAGTCTTTTTTTGCTTTTCAAAAAACGCTATGATAGTTAAGGAAGATCTCATTTATATAGTTGCTTAAAGTAAACAAAAACAAAAAATTATGCCTTATAAAATGTTTGGTTCAAAAAGTTTGAAAGAGGCATTTCTGAAAATTTTTATGACAATTGACTCAAGAATCTTTCCTAAGATGATGCCTTAAAACCTTTTTGTAAAAAGAAGGAATTTCGTGTGTTATGTTTACATATACAGGGTTTTTATGAAAGAATATGCCAAAATCATCATGTGATATGTCAAAATGGAAAAACAATAGAAAACTCTAGTTTGCACACATGTGTTGTACATACCTTCAAATGCAACTTCATGGTTTACAATTAATAACGTGGGGACCACTGACAGCAGACGAAATCACACCAATATGAGAATTCACCCCAAGCAGGCCTCAGCACATTATGGTCCGTCATGTTGATTGTAGCTTTTTTTTTTTTATCTTGCATGTCATCGACATCTGCTGGAAGCAGTGGAAAATATATTTTGTCTTGAACATACCCCCACAAAAAAGTCACACACAGTGAAATCCGAGAACCCGGCAGGCCAAGCGCAGAGAACGAAGTCTTTAGCACCTCTCCTACCAATCCCTCGTTGAGGCATGTTTTCTTTCAGATAAGCTCAAACCCCAAACTGCCAATCAGGTGATGCTCCATTTTGTAGAAAAATTAAGTCATTCAAATCTGCTTGAAGTAAAGTGAATAGCCAGTTTTGAAGCATTTTGAGGTAGCTGTGTCCTGTAACTGCATTTCCTTCAAAGAAAAATGGGACCATAGATTTCGTCCTGACCCACAGTGCAGAAGACATGCAGTTTAGGGGAATCTCTTTCATGTTCAGCTGTTTCATGTGGCTGATGTGTTCATGGCGCCAGCAGGATTACAGCAGTGAAATTGACACCAAATCAAAGTTAGATAACTGTTTTATCAAATAATCATTGATTCAGTTTACAACAATGTTTTAGACCTGAATAAATGTGTAATGATTTTGGCATATTCTTTTTGAAGCACTCTGCATAATGAAGAACTTTTTTTTAAAGGAAAATCTTCCATTCAAGGACAGTGGTGTGTCCAGTATAATTAGAAATAACACTGACAGATTGTTTCTCGACTGAACTTAACTGTAAATTCTAATTGGCTTCGCTAGAGGTTTGATACTGCAGGGAATTTCCACAAATTACATTAGAGCTCTTGACAAAAAAGAAACAAGAGCCACATGAAGTTTTTCTTTACAATTTTTCAACGTAAAGTCAGTCGATGTGATTCAAATTTTTAAAATCCAAAACGTATAAACATGGTTTCCACTAAGCACTTGTTATGCTGTTGCGTTGCATAATAAATATCAAGCTTGAGAAAAAATATCAATACTTTTTTCATGATATGCAAAGATTTTGTACTCACCTTAAAAGTAAATCATTGGCATGGGATAAAATTCTTTTCAATGAAATATAGCAAGACATAGTTCAAAGTTTCAGTAAGACACAGCAATCTCTTACCTACCTGCTTTGATTAAGTTTTTAAAAAAAGATAATAATTTGATGAAAAAGCATGCATAAAAACACTTCCTCCACTAGAAAAATAGAAAAAAGGCTTGCTTACCTTGATTTGATGCTGACATTCTTACCTTGTTATCTTGGAAAATGGTTTACTGCTTATCTTGTGTGTTTCAACAGACATCAATTGTTTTGCATTTTTGAGAGAGAGAGAGAGAGAGAGAGAGAGAGAGAGAGAGAGAGAGAGAGAGAGAGAGAGAGAGAGAGAGAGA
>JAOYNN010092630.1:0-11801 GCA_025770095.1 Goniobranchus kuniei | reverse complement strand
CTCTGTGTTTTCTCTGAGTAGCATTTTAAAATACTGTAAAACAAGTAAACAATAACAAACAGGCAAAACAAAACATTAAAAAGTTAGCAGACAAATTGTAGGCTTAATCCCACTACCACCATCCTCTTCACCTACAAAAACAACTACAAACATAGCAACAGCATAAAAAACAACAACAACAACAACAACAACAACAACAACAACAACAATAGCAACTCCTACAGAAACCTTCCATTCATGTGACATATCTTTAGCCATAGTGAATTATGTTATATAAATGACATAATAATGGATAGGCCCCACATTTCGTTCACTTCACAAGAAGGCTTGGCCATGTATCGTGCTCTGCAATCAAATCCCCTCAGACAGGAAGTGGAGTAGAGATATCTCTCGTACTTATGCAATCCAACTTAACCATGGACATTTGCAGTAATATTCAGTATGACTGGACCAATCAGTGGATTTGAAAAGGAAGAAAAAGGTAGTAGCTCTTTTGAGCCGAATCTGCTCACTTGGCCGCAGCTTATTCCGGTTTCTATAGCATGAAGCGGACAATGACAGACTTTATCCATCACTTTCTGGACTGGATGCTGGTCTATTGCAGTCACAGTGTACTTTTCCAGCTACAGCTGTACCTTTTTAATTTTTTATTTTTTTACCTGGATCGAGAGAAGCAACAGGGGTAAATTTTCTTACTTATGGAAAAAAAAACGCACGTGTCTGCATCGGGAATCGAACCTGCTGCCTTTCGGTTAGCAGGTCAAAGCTCTAGGCTCTACCACTGAACTACAGCTGTCCCGGAAAAAGAACGAAGACTGTGAAAAAGAGCAAGAGGTACAGTTCTCGAATCATGGACGTAACTAATCTGCAGTGTTGATGAGAGGCTGATGAGAGAGAGAGAGAGAGAGAGAGAGAGAGAGAGAGAGAGGTGGTAACTGTGAGAAACAAACGGAGGGAAAACTGTCGTTTAAAGCAGCCCCAGGTCCTGCCTGTGCATTTAATTGGTTTGACCAACATTCCTGGACAAAAAAACAAAAACCACAACTTAAAGATAAACCAGCGGGACGTTTGAGTTTTTGCTTAACTTCCTGAAGTAACCGATGACTCATTTCTTCTTCCGTGGTTTCTACTTATATGTATATGTTGCGGACGTGACTTATCTCAGTCGTACACAATTGACCCCAAAACTAAGCGTGCACCAAATCTTATTTTATAAGTTCAAGTAAAATAAGACAAATCTCTCGGTCAATGTATTAATGTATTTTTTACGAAGGTGTTTTTTTTTAAAATCGTATAAAACTCTTTTGTGTACAATTAATGGAAAATCTACGAGAAAGATGGAAACATTCTTTACCACAAGCATGCAGTTCTATGAAGGAAATTGTGTTCTTCGTTATACCTCTTCTCAATCCATTATAAGTAGATTTTGGTCTGTATCACATTTCATGCATTTTGGCTCAGACAGGTAGAGTTACATATTAGATGTATTTTCAGAAATCGTCTACACCGAGGTACTAGCACACTTCTTCTTTCCGCCATGTCCACAGTCTCGCGTGTTACTACCGCGCAGTGAAAAGAATAATGAACTCCGCTACAGGCGAACTAGAAAATTGAATGAAAATTATGTTCCTTTAAATTACTGTTTCAGGTTTGGCTGAAGTAAGTTGATAATTATAAAAAGATAGAAAGAAAGTTGAAACACATAAGCACGCTTCTCTTCAAAATGACAAATTTATAGAGATGTATTACACTAAAATAAAAACAAGTCCGAAAGAACCGAAGTATTGGAAATTTCACAGTATTCCCATGACACATTTTGCAGGTTAATGAAATTCTATCGGGCTTACTGACTTAAGTCCCTTTGCATCCTAATGGTCAGATTGGGATGCCTCAGCTGATTCTACCAACTTTCATGTTAAATCCTTCCATAAGCTTTTACTATCTGACATTGTCCTTAAGGTCTCAATATCTTCTCTTGTTTTGAGCTTTTTGTTCTGAACCCGTTTCGGGTCTCGATTCAGCACAATAAAATTCTAAACGACGAGGAAAAAAGGCAGACTTGTTTTGAAGTGAAAGAACTGCTCGATCGAAAATTGATGAAAAATAAAAAAAAAAACAAAACAAAAAAAAACCCAACAACAACAAAAACAAGAATAACAAAACAGAACAAAAGCAACAAGGAGAGTATGATCAAGAACAATAACGAGAAGAACAACGAAAAGGACAAGAACAAGGCCAAGAACAAGATGAAAAACTAGAAGAAAAATTAAAAGAAGAAAAAGAGCAAAAAATCAAGACTAAGAATACTGAAAGAAAGAGAAACATCCAGAAGTACAAGGACAATCAGTGCTACGTCCATCCACGTAATATGTATATGTCTGTGATCTGTATATTACTATGCAAATGTAGTACATTATCGTACTGTGCCGGTTGTATCACTTTATCAGATTGTGTCATATCTCTATTAATAATGTGCAGTCCATGCATTCATTCAATAAATGTACAAAACACTCCTAATAACAGCAGCAATTTCACACACATATTGAACAAAAAACCCCAACAAACAACAATCAAAAAGCCCACTAAGATCTTTTGATCCATTCGTGATCAAGCCGTCATAGTCTAGGTGCTGATAGATGTGGCATGGGTCCTGATATAACTCTAGCACAGTTCTCGAGTTAGGTTGAAAGGGGCCCGGTGCTCCTGCACGGCTCTATTTCGGAGTATTAAACCTTCTAAATCTAAATCTATTAATACCACGACAGCAATGACTTTGTTTGTATTCTTGACAAAGCAGAAACAACAACAACAACAACTACAACAACAAACAGAAAAAGACAACAAAACAACTTAATGACAGGGTATGCTAAAATAGAAATAACCTTATGACTGGTGGGGACACTTAATTAAAAATGCACTCCCATAATGACTTGGCTCGCTATTACTTTAAACGGAACAAATAAACAGCAAACAAAGCATAAGTGTTTAGCATGCTTAAAGGAAAACATTATGTTGACCTGGTACGCTTAAAAAACAAAACAAAACAAAGCCACAACAAACAAACAAACAAATAGACCCAACGCCCTCCCACACCGCCCTTCTCCCCCTTAATAAAGAAAAAGAAAAAAGCAAGAAGCAAAAACCCCGAAGAAAATTGAAATAAGAAAAGAAAAATGGTGTGACTTTTCAACAGCAATAAATAAAGGAATCGACGGATAAGTAAATAGATGAATATAGTAAAAGAACACAGGTGAACAAATAATGGTTTGTTATTACCTAGCTAGCTGATTAACTAAATGAATGAAAATAGAGAAATAAATAAGTATGTGAAAAATAAATTAACTAATTAGACAATTAATTAATCTTGATAGGAATGTGCAAATACTTCCATGATGTCTTCTTTTCCTTTCAACCATGACGAATCTTCAAAAAAGCACGTCTTCCAGCCTTCCTCTCAACAACTTTTCCCTCCCCTCACCCCCTCCACTCCTATGCACAAATGACATACACATATCCCAATTTTTTTCCAGACATAAAACTTTTTCGTTTTTTATCTTTCCAACCCTTAGTTAATATCAAATCCCTACCTCGAGTACCCAACCACCTGAATGTTAAACTCCAAAATGATTTGTCCAACCAGTAAGTCTAAAAGTCTACTCTTATATTTTCGATAGCCAAATTCATTTCCCAAATTTTTCGAGATGCTGCTTTTCATAGGGAACCCATGCATGAAGACTTAATGATCGGCGCCTGAAAAAACATCCAAGGAACCAAGAAAGTATACGATTCTCTTCAAAACATTTCAGAATATTTAGAATGTTGAAATGACTAACAGGTCGAATCGAATACGAACAGAAATTACATGTTATAATGTTAGTTTTAAGCTCAGCTTTCATCTAGTCGTAAGCGCATTATCTTTCATCGAAAGCTTCAAAGGATAATTATAGTATTAGTTATGATATTATAAAGACAAACCTATTTTGATGTATAATGATAGCTTTTATGTATTTGCGTTTGCCATAGCAACCACAACGAGATCAGTTTAGAAAAACAAGACCTTGTAACATTGTACTTTCGTACACAACTTTACCAATATTTGTTCATCTATTCTGTCTGGTTCGGTTTGTTTTTTGGGTTTTTTTTTTGTTTTGTTTTGTTTTTTTATTATTAGTTTCCTTTAATTTTTTTCTGTTTAAAAATTTCATATCTTTCTCAGCAACAGGAAGACCTAAACTTCTGGAACTTTGCTTTCATCAGCAATACTGGCCATAAAAACAAGTTTTAATAGCTTTAATCTTTGTCATGTTATTTATTCAAGGCAATGATACCGTTTTTGAAAATGACATAATTTTATAGATGTCGTCCAGGTTTATAGTAGTATATCAAGGAAATGATTACAAATCTGCCCGGGGGGGGAACTGAAGATGAAAAGTTAAAGTTTAAAGCAAGCAGTACCAGTCAAAGTCTTGAGGCTGAAACAACAAAAATTACAACAACAAAACAATGACAAATAAATAAAATAGAAATTGAAAAACAACCATAAAATCAAATCGCTCTACTGATATTCCTACAGCCATACCCGGAATTCATCACGATTTAATAATAATAATAATAATAATAATAATAATAATAATAATAACAACAACAACAACAACAACAACAACAACAACAACAACAACAACATTTGTTCAGCGCTTTCCCTGGTAGCTCAAAGCGCTTCATAGTATACAACATAAAAAGATCAATTACAACAACAGGTTTTCAATATGAAACACTTCAAGAACAAATAAAACAATAAATACACAGGCAGGTAAAAGTGATTGTCATCATTCGTGTTGATAATGACCTTGGTGACCTTATTATTGCCAAAACGCATGCGACTCGTGTGGCAAAACCCGAACTCAAACATGAGTTCTGTTCTGTACTTAGGACTCTAAAAGTTCAAGCCATCGGATAAGAGGTGGATAACTGGTTGGTGGGTTTCTCATTGCACTCAGTATAATGCAATGTAATGCCCTACAGTCTAGTCAACTGAATTCAATAACGATGAAAACAGGCGAAAGGAGAGGGATGGGAATTTATGTATGAAAATCGTTTTTTGTTTCTAAGCGAGCTACATTTCCTAAAAAAATAATTAATTCAAATTCCACTTGGTATAAATAAATAATTAATATATTGTGATCGAAGACTTCTCACTTCATATCTCACAGCTTTACTCATTCAAACTGGGTTTTGTGTTTTGTTTTCGTGTAAGACCTGTGCCACTGTTTCATTGGTTTGCCATTAGTTTTTGCCACATTGTATTCTTGTTATTATTTAAATTTGATTTAAAGCTGTTAAGGATTGATTGAACTTTTCAATTTAAATGCATAGAGCCTATAATACTCCATGCTTCAATGAATTTAATAGGCCATCCAGTGCAGCACATTGCCTTTCTTCATACACGTATATCTATAAAATACATATAATGTCTGATACTAACTTTTAGATAAAAGCGATGGCACCATAAAAGACTTATCATATGTAATAAATTATAACATGCATTTAAAGTTATATAGCCGATAAAGATTAAATGGAGTGAATGAGATGGTTGGCAAAAATAGAGCTCATTACGTTATGTTTGTAACAATGAAATGTGAGAACCGAAAGCCTAAATAAATGCATGTGTTAATTAAAAGATAGAAATGATAGCCTGAAATAAAAAAGTGCGAATCTTGATTGATCCAATAAAGATAGATATGGTGAACAGCGAAAAAATACACTTCTTTCGTGATTATAACATATTTATTTTGATGTCACAGGTTAGGAAGAATATTGATATGATGATATGATATGATATGATATGATATGATATATGGTTTAAGGGCTCTCAATTAGATCGGTGACCTTAAAATGCCCTATTTCACTATTTAAATACAATAAGTTTAAAATAAGACTGGAGTTAATAATAGATAAGTAAAACGGTACATATTATTTATCATGCATCAAATTCATATTTGAAGTCATGAAGCTCCCTGACAATAATAGCAAGCTTGGTACAATTCAAAGAGATAACTTTTTGTCTCAAGCTTGAGACCATTGTCCCAGTTTTAACTGTTATTTATGTCTATGTTCTATGTGTCTAACATGTGTAGAACAATATCTGACGTATATTTTGCATGTGTCACCACAAGCAAAATGTACGTGTGAAAAATTTTAAAAATTGTTTATGGTTTAAATCACCTATTTTGCGTATTATTAATTGAATCAAATCTCCCCTTATCCTGGAAGGTAATTTTACATATCTTACACGTTCTTCATACGACAATTCCTCTAGTATAGGTAATAATCTAATAGCACAATCTTTGTACATTTTCTTGTAATTGACTGTCTTTTTAATGGTGGACTTCAAACGTCATTCCAATACTCAAACCATTTGGAGAATTTACACAAATAAAACTAACTGGCACAGTCAATAGCTAATATAAAAAGGAATGTGGATGGAAAAAGAACCTATTACTCTACTTTGCACATTTTTCACTTAAAAATTACTCTCCCTGACCTGGATCAAAAAAGAAATTAAGACCTAGAGTGGATGCATGTTGTCGTTAAGAATAAAATTTATTTTGTTTTTGCTGCACATTTGACAGAAAACAGAAATAGAACGAAACACCACATACTTACTTCCACCTGAACAGCACAATTCAAACTGTTTTTGTCCTTTTTCTACAGACTTCTTCCCCATGCTGATACACACTAAAGAAACAATACTTTTATTTGTTATTATTGTTTGGTTAAAAAGGGGGATTCAAATATTTATATTTACTTACTTACTTAGGAGCCTTTCGCTTCTATGTCAACAGGCTTGGACGCCTCGGTTGTTTCCACTAAATCTTGCATAAGACATTTCCATCGTTCGCGACCACTGGCTAATCCCCTTAGTTGTATATTTTCTGCTGTTTTCAAAGTGATCTCTTCTTTTAGTGTGCGAAGGTTTTGATTTGGCAAGACAGGCAGGCTGGTCATTGGCCGTTCTCTGAACGCTTCTCCACATTTCTGGAAACATGACATCGCCATTTTGGCGACGATTTCAGAGTCTCTCCTTAAAGAAGACGCCATCTTTGTTTAAAATGTCGATGGAAATGGGTCTTTGATTGGTCTTCTTGAACAGGGATTTGTTTGATATAGTTGTTGGGTATCATATGTTGAGTATTTTCCTCAGTATCTGCGATGGAAAGGATTGAGCCTCCCTTCTTCTGCGTTCGCTAGTGTCCATGTGTCGCAGTTGTAAAGAAAAACTGATTTAACCAATACTCCATCCTGTTTAAGTTTTGTACTCAGCTTGATCTTATCGCCTCGAATCCAGACATTGGTGAGTTTTTTAATGCGACATTTGATAGATGCTTTCTTCTCTCGATATCTTGTTCCTTAAGCGGACCCACTTCCTTTAACTCTTTCCAATCATCATTGGTTCTTGATAAGGTTAAATCTGTTCCGTTTTGTCGGCAGTTACATTCAATTTGTATTTATGTATTACTTCTTGTACGGTGTCAATGTTGGTGCGACTTTGTCGGATGAAATCTACATCTTCTGCGGATAAAAGTTCTCTCGGTAAAAGAGCTTCGATTAATGTATTTGGTCTTGGGATGGCATTTCGTATCTCTCTTATAGTGCATGTTCTAGATGTATATTAAGAACAGCACCGGGATCAGACAGTCGCCTTGTGGAGGTTTTACTCACCTGTGAAGGATCTTATTTGACACACCCTGAATCTTGGGATTGAATTCAGTATCATAATTGCGTAGGAGGAAACGTGTCATTCCTATTCGTCCTCATTTATTATGTATAGTAGTATATTCAAAATATTTTACATATATGTGTCAACTCTAAATTAATAAGGTTGACGCCATATCAACTCATACCATATATCCGGGCGAATAGGATTATAGAATCCTTGGAATGCCCAGTTTCAAGAGGAAAGTAAAATAAAAAATATAAATTATTCATAATTGTATTTAACACTGCAATTAACTATCAATTAAAGATTTGAAGCTATTTAATGATTTGGCATCTTTTGTTGACAAATTGAGACCACTCCAATTTTTAAGTTCTTTGAAATAAAGAATTGTGCCTTATATATTAATTGAGCATCGATTCTGATATAATATTCTGAATCTGTCTCCTCTGGTGAAAGTCATGTTAGAAAACCTAAAGAAGTCTGTTGGCTCTAAATTGTTAATATTATGAACCAATTTACAAAGTTGTATCAGATCTCCACGAATTGTTCTGTACTTAAGACAAGGCAAATCAACATATAGAAGCCTTTCTTCATATGGAAAATCTCACATTCCATGTACTAACTTTGTTTGGCAGTCCGTCTTTGTACATTTTCAATAGAAATAGACTGGCGTTTAAAGAACGGACTCCAAATGCAATTGCCAGATTCAAGAATGGGTCTAATTAGTGATTTATAATTAGAAGTAGATGCTGTATTTATGTGATTGATTTATTATTTGTGGTTTTGACATTGTTGTCCATTTCAATCTGTAATCAATAAGATTTAATTCAGTATTTTAATAAATTCCATTTCTGCCAAGCACCGATTGAAATGCCGACTGGTAATAGGGGGTCTTCCTTAATTTTTAACCAGGCGATCAAATCTTTAAGCTTATGTACATTAAAAGGCAAGAATGATGATTTAGACATCAGGTGTTAATACAACTTAATTTGATCAAAGAATTCTTTTTGTGATGTTTTTAGTCGGTCTTTGCATGTAGAGACTGCCACAAATTCTATTACTTTCGCATTTTAACATTTGTCAACACAACAGTCATCGGTACAATATTAACAGCACTGGTGGGATTATGTACCATTACGGGGTCTGGTGTTTATAGTTATGGAGAGAAATAATAAAAGTATTGTTGAGATTAAGAGGGAAAATATATAAGACTGTGATAAGACTGTGATAAGACTGGCAATATCTTGTGGACTGGAGATGGTGGTGTTGACAAAAAGGCAGTACAAAGAGCTGGAATTGGCGGAGATGATGATGAAAAGATGGTCCCTTGGGTGGACAAGAAAAGACAAAGTGTCAAACGATAAGATTGGCAGAATAATAAAACTGGGAAGTATGGTAACAAAACAAAAATAAGAGAAAATAGACTTTGATGGTTTGGACCCAACATGAGGGAGGAAAGTGTGGTAAGAGTGTGTTGACTAAGGAAACTAGTGGTATGTGAGGGAGAGGACGCCCCAAAACAAGATGGTTTGATCAAATTAGGAACGATTTGAGAGTATTCACCGAACGTATGCAGTGTGGCATTCGACATAGCAACCCTGCAAACAGAGTGTGTCCAAAAATAGGCAACAATTCATTCTTATAATCTTTTCAAAACAGCAGCTCTATCCTATCTGGTCACAAGCCTTAATGGCTGGCACGATATCAATTTTCTTTGCGCTTTTTCCACCGGCAGGTTCAATTTTCCGTAATAAGACAAATCTTTATCTTTTGATTAATTTTAGCTTTAACTTTTCTCAGATATTTTGGCATATCTTTTAAAAACTAATATGTAATAAAATATGGAGTTGGTTTCTGGCTTTATAATCGTTTTCGAAGTTAATTGGATTGTTACAGTTGCTTTTTAAACATTTGTTGTCACCAAGCCTATGTTTCCCGACCTTTGCTTTTCATTCAATGATTGTCTCATTTCCTTTTTGTAGGCCCTTTTGCACTTTAAAATTCTGTTCTTGGTATTGCGGTGACTTCTTTCATTCAATACTGATATTTTGTTCTCAAATGTGATGTGTATACATTGCTCATTAAGTGGAGGTGCCCTTTGGAACATGGCTCATTGTTAGGATATTTTGATAGAGTTTTGGTTCGTTGACCGACACTGGGTAACATCAGATAATACAGTGATTAATAGCTTCAACCTGTTCGTAATGGTATCACTATATCACTCAATAAATGTTTTAATCGGTGAAGATAGAACAATTCTAGTATTTTCCTATTTTCCCCTTCTGTTCGTTGATCTCCATTTTGAGTTAAATTCTGTCACAAGATTGCACGTTTGGTAATCATAGCGACACAATAGTGGCAAGCAAAGTTTAGTGCTTCTATAATCGTGTCCAATGTCACTGTAATACTTGTCAATCATTTTCTCCTCCCTGATTGGATTTGTAAAATCCTGATCGAACGATGGAAAATGGCGCTAAGATCAGTACAGGAATCAAAATCACCAGCAATCATGACCAGCAGTCAAGCAATTATTGTGGTTGGTGGCTGTTTACTCCTTCTTGGAGGGACTCAGGTAAAATAGTTCAAAATGGTGTGGGATAGCAATTTTTATACCATTACATACGACATGTTAAGATGCTTGTAACCCACCCTCTCCCCAACCCGACCCAACAGCCTGAAATAAATCTAACACATCCATACATATATATACTTAGTCTTTCCCAATATTTAAACCAAGTCAAAGACATATTTAATAGAAGAGTTGTTCTGATGTAATTTCCACTAAGCATAAACATTATTCTTAGAAATTTACACTTATAGAATTGACACCTTTGAGATCAAATGTTGTAGACGCACGCAAAGTCTAAGAGTATAAATAACACTCCTAATGAGGATAAGATGATATGAAAGGGAAGCAAATTTCAACCCAAAAGAAAATTGTAACTAAAGTTGAGGCGAGGTCAAAGTAAAGACTTCTAGTCACAGAGAATTAGATCAAAAGTGCATTGTAGGATGCAATATAAGGAGAATCGTACACACAATAGATGTATTTGAAATTAAAAATCTCTACAATTTTTATTATTACTTCAGGGGGCCGGACGAAAAACGTATTGACCACATTAATACATATTTCTGTTCACGTCCGGAATAGTTTATGTGGACACTGTTAGTTTGTTTGTTTTATTTGTTTGTTTGTTGGTTGGTTGGTTGGTTGGTTGGTTGAGTTGTTGTTATGTAAATTGATATATGTTAACGCTTCAGACACTTAATAAAACGTAATCCTGAGATTTGGTTTAAAACCACGACACCGACTACTTAACATAGAGTGAGTGTATGAATGAATGGCGGAAGAGACAAATGTATTAATAGAGATACGTGTACTAATAGATAATTATCTATTGTTTGTTACACACAGTTATCAATAGAGACCTCAAACGCTTCAACACCATAAGGAACTACGGTTAAATGATCTAGCCATAATGAGATCAATGGCCCAATGGAAGCGGAATATCCGAGGAGCAGCCGAGGAGTCCCAGTCCGATGATTTGGATGTGGCCGCATTAAATAAGTCAGTTTCCTTATGACCTAATTTGTTTTTCCTCCTCTCCTCTTCCCTTGAAAACTGAAACTTCACTCATCTGAAAACTCACCAGGTTTGAACATGTGAATGTTGACTTTCACTAGAAACGATTTAAGATCAGCTCACTCTTCAAATTCAGTTGGGGTTTCATTCCAGAGCCTGATTGCCGATAGTATGAATGGTTGTAAGTGTGTGTCCACTCGTGAGTATGGTATCTGGATGAGTATGGTTTCTAGTGCTGGGCCAATGTCGATACCGAGCACTCGATATCCGAGTACTTTGAGGTATCAGAATCGAATCCATTCTTTATGGAAAGGATTTCTCTTTTCTTCTGTTTTTTACGTGCTTTTCCTCCAAGCTTTTAGAAAACAAAAGCTTGAGACACAACTGAATTACACATATTATAGGTCTACATACGTGTGTGTGTGTGTGTGTGTGTGTGTGTGTGTGTTCTTTCCTCTTTTTAAATCCAGCCTAAAGCCTGGCATAGATTTAGATCCAGTC
>JAOYNN010092519.1:0-11803 GCA_025770095.1 Goniobranchus kuniei | reverse complement strand
TCTCTCTCTCTCTCTCTCTCTCTCTCTCTCTCGCTCTCTTTCTCTCTCTCTCTCTGAGCCTCTCAATCACCACCATCATTCACACACACAAACATCCTGTCCGCTAGGCACTGGACAAACACAAACTCAATTGTAACAATAACCCACAATTCAATTTCGAGACTCGTTCATCGTCAACCGCAAACCACCCACACGAACTCACAAACAACAAAACGCAACAAACACACAGACACAACACCCTCCTTAATCAGTTCCTCCTCCTCCTTTTCTTCCTCCTCTTCCTCCTCCTTCTTCTCCTTCTCGTCTACTTCTTCCTTTCACGCTGAAACTACACGCTTGAAGATTCCTCATGCTTATACATTTATTCCTGAAATTTTCTGTGCTGTCAGAATTTTTTACTGGAGTAGGGAGTTCCTTCACCCTTGACTGTGGCAGTTTTTTACTGTTTTTCTGAGGCCACTGAGAGGGACTTTTGTTTGATCTGTTAACCATTTGAAGAGCACCAGGAGTTTGCTGTTACTTTTTCTCTTGTATAACAGTTTCAGGGTATCTGCAGCTGCTTCATCATTTTTGTTGTTTGTTCAGAGTAGAATAGATTTAATAATATACCTCTGTTGAATTTTGTCTTTTTTTTTTTTTAAATTTCTGTCCTTTGATGCAGATCTGTAATAAAGGTTTTAAGTGAACACAATCTGAACTGTGTTATTTTGCATGAATAACATATTCTTTTTGTTCGGATTACTATCAAGGCTGAAACGTTTCAAATGTTAGAATTATTTGCAATGGGAAGATACTAGATGTCTACTTGCAGCAAAGGCACTTCCTGTAGATCTTAAGATACCTTAGACCATAATAAATTATCATTGTCGATGATGTCTTTCACCACACAGCATGAAGTAGATCTAGATCTGGATAGAATCTTACATTTGTTTTCATACAAGTACAAATGTAAATCTAGATCCATATCTAGAGCTATGACATTTGTAATATAAAGATCTAACATTGCCTGTGTCTTAATCATATAGGTGTAAGAGGGATGGACAATGTAGGTGTGGAGTATCAAGATATATCAAGATTCTAAATTTCTGTGGTATTAGATTTATAAATCTAGCTGGATCTAGATATAGAGTTTTGTCAGATAATGAAGCATCTTTTCCAAAATAAAGACCAAAATTAATAGTAATAATCTTGTTCCTCAATTTAAATTGTATGTTTTGTGTTTCTTTCTTTTGCATGGTGGCGTATATTAACACAATGACACAATGGATACTTCTTGTATTGATAATCCATCAATTTAGAACAAAAACAAAATTGTTGTCAGTGCTGTTTCTGTGGTAATATTCAACAAGCTATGTATATTGGGGTATGCAAAGTGGCATGAAATGTTTGCTTCCCTGAGTTCAATGATAGGCCCATTTTTCACACAAAAGATGACATCAATAGGCCTCAGATTTAGTTATTAATTTTTCAACCACAACATGTTTGATACATGAATCTTTAATAGTGCTCAAAAGCAGTCAATTCAATACAGATCTAGATCTCAAAACATAACAAATATAGATATTTTCTATAGAAGTATAGGCCTTAAAATCGGAATCTAAATCTTGATGTAGATCTGACTCTAAATATTTCGATTTAGACTTATGCACTCTTTTATTTACAAGACTATGTTTTTAATATATTCATGTTTAATTGTTTTATATGTTATTGATGACTAAACTCGTAAAGTGACACAAATTCTCCTAATTGGATAATCAAGTTATCTTATCTTATCCCAAACTTAAACATTTATATTTTAAAATATAGGTATGTCAAGATGGTCTACAATGATAAAATCAGCCCCGAGTTTATGTGTGTGAAAGAGTACAATTTTGTTATTACAAGCCAAATTAAAAAAATTTTCGTCCCAAATTTCACCTTTAAAACTGACTGCAATGTTTTATCCTGACTTCACAGAGGTCAGGTAAGGCACACTCTAAATATTTAATGTTATGGGCTGTTGTTCTCACATATTTTTACAGAGCAGTATTAAGGCCAATCATAAACTGGGGGTTCTAGGCCTCTGAAAAAAAAATGCACATACAAAGACTACTTAATTCAGAAGGACATGTTAAATTAATATGGTTAAGATACATTCAGAGTGAATGAAGTGATTAATGAGAAGTGATTGAGGAAAATGTTGATCCAACTTCTTGGAACACACTATAACGGATTATCACAATGGAGTATTTGCTTCCTGTAATGTGGAAACATGCTCTTCTTCTCTCACCATACCCCTTTACCATATATTTTCTTTTTGTTGATTCCTGTCAACTCTAAAATTCCATATTCTTTTTAAGACATGGCCGTTGAATGTTGAGTACAGGAATCCCAAATTTCATGGAGTGAAATATGTCCCCTAAATAAGATTTTACAGAAAGGTTGAGTTAGATGAAAGAACTGAAAAGAAAAAAAAAATGTATGAAAAGCTATCTGTGACTACTTACCCTTTGTAAGTTGGGGTAGTGTGTTATACTGTATTATCGTAGCGCTGAGGAGCAGAAAGGTTTAATTTGATGGGCAAGTTTGCAGCGTCTGATGGAAGGAATCGTTTTACAAGGTACGCCTCATGGATCGGTATGTAGATCATGTATATTGCAGTAATTTCATTTATTATTATCATTATTACTATTATAAAATTATACATTGTGCATTTACCTATTTGTAGTTATTGTTTTAATTTTCTTTTTTTTTTTTCCATTGATGTCGCACTTTGTTTGTTGTTGAAATTTGTCTTCAGTCTTGCTGTCGCTCCCTTACTACTATTTATTATTATCATTTATTTATTTATTTTATTTTATTTTTGTGCTATGAGGCAAGTCATTTCTATTTATATAGGCTTTCCTGTTTGTTGAAAGAGGTTTTTTTTTTAATATTGAGGGTTTGGTTTTTTGTAAGTTTTTGTCTTTTCTTTTTTTAAGATTAGTATCTTTTGTTTCTTGTGTGTGGGTGTGTGGGTAAAATTTAAAAATTCTAATTTCGTGTAACATTTTACCAAACATTGTACTCCACAGGCAAGTTTCTGCTTTTAGGCTTTGTAAATGTTTAAAACAGAAAACAGCACACTTTTTTCACTGTCTGTTTGATAAATTGATTTATTTTTCTTAGCTTTCTTCTCTGTCATTTGGCTGCTTTTGTACGGATGTTATGGAAATGAGTGGGCCGAATGTTTTGGCTCAGCAGGATGCCTGATCAATCAAGACTTCTGTCCATCATTTATTAGATCTTATGTACTTTGTTGTTAACTTGATGCTATAGGTTTTGATGTTGGCTAGATTGAAGCATTTAAGATTTTAAGCTCTTAAATAGAAAAACAAAACAACAACATAGTACTTAATTACTGCTTCCATGCTATTTAGATGTGTAATTCTCAAGTAGTTACGTTCCTCGGCTAGATGATATTAGTAGCACAGTTAAGGGGATTACATATGCAGGGATTTTCTCTTGTGAACTTTTTTGGATTTTTTTTTCTTATATGCAATTGTGATTGGGAACAATTATGATAAGTGATCAAAGATGAAACAAAGCTCTGATAGAGTATTAACAGAGGACATACATTTTTCAGGAGGAAGAGAAGAAGAAACGGGAAACGCTTGAGGCCATCATGGAAGAAAACACCAAAAAAATAGAAGCAGCGCAGAAAAAACTGGTAAGCGACCATTTAGATTTGTTGTGCCAGTATCTTTTTGTTATGGAAAAAAACTTTCCAAACTTTTTGGCTGGTATTCTTTTCTTACTTCCGAGCTTAAAGACTGTTTGTAAGTGTGCATACATTTTTATTGCAAATCGTATTATGGTAGGGTTTTGCTTGTCTCCTTCCATCCCTACTTGAAGCCATGTCCTTGTTATTAAAGGGGAAAGTTTAATTCCAATTTTATAAGTAATGAAGATCGACACCAGTTTGTTTTCTTGCACAGGACCTGTATTGATTTATTTTTATCTTTTCAAGTCCAGGTTTAAGGGGTGTAAAAAGCATGTTTAATGGATTTGCTCCAAAAATTTTGTCATGGGCTGTTTTCAGGTTTGATTTCAATAAATGATTTTATAAAAGCCAGGCTTTTGCATTGCAGGTCAGTATTCTAGTGTTCCATGTAACTTATGGATTTTTTCGCTAAATTGTACCTTTTTTATTTTGTTTCATTTAAGGCGGAAGAACAGCTGAAACTGGTTGAGGAGCAGCGAAAGGTCTTGGAGGAGAAGCAAAGAATTGAGGAAGAGGAAAAGAAACGGACGAAAAAAGACCAGGAGATCATCCTCAACAAGAAGAATGCCCGGCCCAAACTATCTTTTTCCTTGGGAGGAAAATAACAGCATCATCAGCAACATTAACATCATCTTCATTTCCATTAGTTACTTCAAATGCTTCTTCATTATGCCTTCCTTACTTTGATTTGGACGTCATTTTATTATTTCATTGCTCATCATTGTAGAGTCACCATCTAGGTTCTGGTAGGAGCTGACATAGATTTGACTGAATGTTTTTTTCTTTTTACATATGTGACTGTCCAAATCAGAAGGAGCCTTTTGTCAAGCTTGAAAGTTTTGAGGTAAAGGTCAGTGTGGTGGGTCCAGTCAAATTTGAAATTTGAGTTGAGTACTGTTTTGGGGGCATTTTTCTACCAGTATGATGAAGATTTTTTTGTAAATTTACCCATTTTATAATTTTTAACCTATAAATTTGGTGACCAGTCATGAATAAGGGAGACTCTGATCGTGTTTATGTCATATTTTAGACTTTCAATACTCATTCAAGCTGTAGACACCCTGACAAGGCCTTAGATGGTTTCCTGAAATTCCTGACTATAAACAGGCAAAGCATTCAGAAATTTCTGGCTTCTGATTGGGTCTTACTTTTGGGTCAAAGGAAAACCTTTATATGCTTCATGCACACAAGTACTCAAGTATACCAAGTGTGCAATTTTTATCTCCAGTAGCTGAATTGGTGTTGCTGAATCGGCCATTGGATCATATGACAGTGAAGGGATGCTACTCTTTGCAACTGCGATAAACAGCATTTGGGTCATCATGATAATAAAAAGTGTAGATCCAGAATCTCCTTAGGTTTTTTCATAACAAAAAGCATGAGTTTTACATCTTTTTGAAATAACGACGAAACATGAACAGGATTCTCTAAAAGGCAAGTAAATCTTTAGAAGTTGTAGGTGTTGTAGTACAAGTATGCAGAGTCTGCTTTTCTCAACAAAACATTGTGTATAGACTGAGATGCATAAACCACCAATCCTTATTAGAAATTATGCATGTCAATATCATATGAAGACTAAACTCAAATTTCCTCTCCCTTGCCCAACCACTTTTCTGTCAGTCCGAATGTCTCCTCTTCTATCTAAATTTCAATGTTTTCTTTCTTCTTCTCGCTCACTGTTTCTTATCTGAACATATTAATTGCAAGACTAAGTTTTAGTGTTCTTATTCTTCTTCTTCTGCTCCTGCTCCTCCTCCTCCTCCTCTTCCTCTTCTTCTTTCTCTTCTTCATCTTCATCTTCTTCTCTTCCTCCCTCTCCTCCTTGTTCTTATCTTTCTTTTAGCCTATCATAAATGCTGCACAGGTGTAGGCAGGGGATTTAAGCCACATGCCCTTTTTGACATGCGTGAGCCTTGGGCTCAGACAATTGTAATAGGAGTGAAACTAGCTTTATGCCTTTCAGACCCTGCTACAGGAAAACTTATTGTTTTAGGGCAAACAGTATTCACAGTACTCAACTGTTTTTCTGGTTTTTGAGTAATTTTTCCATTGTAGGATTTTACAAAAATCAAACTTTGTGAAATTTGTATACTATTCATTTCTACTTAGGTCTTGTAACTGTACAAATGATTCAGATGAATCAGCTATTCTTTCCTTGTGGTGGCTCCACAGACATTTTGGAAAACTTTAAGAATGTTTTCTCAAAACCAAAATATTTAAAATTCTAGCAAATATGTAGCTGTAACTTTTATCTTTCACTGATTGCCGTCATTTTTATTTTGAAGTTATTCTCGTGTGCTGTGCTTTTCGAAAATGCCTATGACGCAATTCCTGAATTTGTGACCTTGATTTGGACAGTCACATACAGAAAAAAGAAAAAAATGTGAAATTGGGCTGTGGGTGTTTTCACGACATGTTTAAAAAAAGAACAACAATCTAACCAAAAAAAATTTTATAACACTTTTCGTGACCAATCGAAAGCCTGGAATCCTCTGGTAGTGGTCTCTGCTTCTCTTTTCAGTAGAGAGAGAGGTCAAGGGCAGACGGTCATTGACTGACTGACAGAGGGATAGAGATGTTGGTTCTAGAAATAAACGGTACCAACTTTGACTTTAAGTTAAAGGAAACACACATGAAAATGAAAAAGCGCCAACCCACATGTCCAGTTTTGATGTACCTGAAAGGATGTCTTTCAATCCTTTCTTTGGGGACCTGGATCTCTGTTCAACTTTATAATGCCAGCCGGGCATGTAGATTTTACTCCAATCAAATAGCAAGCTAAGCCTAAAGAGTGTCAAAATTCATGGACAAGTCATATGCCTGGTTAAGACTTATTAGCCCTGATGATTCAGAGAATTCCAGCCTTTTGATTTTTGCAAAATGAGTCTTAAAAAATTATACAGGTATGTGTTCTTTTGCCTTTAATATTTGTGTCCCTTCCCTCCTCCTTTGCTCCCACCACACCGCATCACACACACTCAATGCCATCCATAATATCTATGTCTTCTTGGACTCTGACTGTTCTTTTAGGACTGAATTTAATTTTAATGAGAGTGTTGTTGTTGTTGAGATGCAACTTGAAAATTGTCATAGGATAGGATTGCTTTTGGTTTGTATACAAAGAAGAAAAAACAAAAAAACAGGACAATTTTTCACCAATGTTTCACCATTTTGTGTCCTTTCTTTCATCTTGTTGTTACCAGTTGTATCTCAAAAATAGTTCTGTGCATTTACTTTTCCTTTGGTTTATAGGAATTGTGGCAATTTTAGATGTTGAATATTGTGAAAAGAACTCACCATAATTCTGATTTCCATCTATCGGCTGCTCCAGTGAGGATTTTGAGCATCCAGGTTTTAGGTGCTCTTGTCTTTATATTATGACCATACTCCATATGAAATTTTTGGACCTTTTTTTTTTTTTAGATTTGATTTTTTTTTTTTTGTGTGTGATCTTTTCTCCTCTGTCTTCTTCTCCATTACTGTCTTTTCTTCTGCTTTCTCTTTTTTATCCTTCCATTTTTAAACATAGTTTTTATCTTCACATTTTACTGTATGTACCTGGATTTGAATATGACTTGAAACAGAGCTATTACTTGTCTGTTCATTTGCATGTGTGTTTCTGTTTGTTCACCAAGACGTAAAGATTCAGTGGATGAAAATGAATTGAAAAGCTTGGATTGAGACAGACTTTGGCCTATATGGAAATAAGAAGCTTTATGGTGGTGTCAAGAATGGTGGTAATAGTATGGTACTTGCACTTAAAACCAACAAAGAAATAAACAAATCAAATAAGAACATCAAATAAATAGAAAATATACCAAAACAAAAACCAAAGAAAAAAAAAGACACGTGTGTATAGATGATGATAAACCAACTTGATACCTTCACCTGTTTCGCAGAAAGGAAGGAGAAAAAAAATTTAAAAAGAAAAAAAATGTTACTAAAGAATTTGAAAAGTCCATATTTTTAACAGCCATAACAGAGGTTGAGCAGGTCAGCCAACATTGGGCCTCATAGCTGTCTCAAGTGAGTGAAGACTTGAATTCATTTTCATTGCTGATAGTGTATGATAATTGCTGTTTTAATTCTTAGAAATTATATTTTATGTACATATACATATGTGTTGCTATATGGATAAAGACATTCTTTACCAAATGTTAATGTTTAAATAGCTTATACGTCTTTCTGTGTAGCCATGAGATGTTTGGAAGGCTTATTTTTTAAGTGCGGTAGAGAGTTTTTATGCCTTTGACTTGTGATGAACTAAGTTGGAATGGTATTGAGGTATTATTTCAAAAGTAATTATTTGAGAGATTGGTTGTACCGTTGCATCATTCACCCAAGAGAGATAAGATAAGATTTTGTTGTTGTTGAATGTAAAGACACCTTTGAGTAATTAGCGTGTCAGTCATGAATGTTCTACAAAGGTAATTGAAACAAAATATACAGGTGTCCTGTAATAAAGGGAACTGTTTTGAATAGGAATAACTTTGAAATTGTGTACTGAATTCTTCAAAATTTTTAACACATGCAAATCATTCAGCGACATCCTACACAATTACATTTCAGCTTTTTGAAATAACCGGAAACAAATATAGTAATTCTTGGGAGACAATCCATTGACATGTTTAGAAGAAAGCAGAAAAACGTAATAGGATTTTAAAAAAAACAACATGATCGTGCAAGCTTGATTTCTGATCGACACCAAATAATATATCATATAGAATGTCTTTGAATATACTTTGAATGAACTTAAATATGACCTTAATTTTTAAGTTAATAGTGTCTAAAATACAAGACCAATCACACTTCAAGACAGTTTCCTTTATTACTGGACACCCTGTATGAAACATTTCTTATGACATTCACTAATAGCTGCTGTCCTGAGGTGATAACTGAGTTGCCTTCATAATAATACATTGCTTTGCTTTGATTGAAGGAAATGGGAGGCAATTGCCATCAAGGGTCTTATCACCCTGAGGATGTGGTTATTGTGACCACAAGGGTGAGTGGCCTACCTTGATTCGTCTCCATGCTATAGAGAGAGAGGCAGCTTGGTTTTTATCTCAGCATGGATGATGGTATGCCATGAGATTAGAGAAATCATTTCAAACTCTCTACAATGGAGAGGAAAGGTAATGAACAGTAACACCTCTGGTGGTTTCATAATGGAATGGGAGATAAGTTTCTGACTCATAAACAGTTTCACCATCAGCGTCGATATAGGGTCAGGATCGTTTTGAAAATGACAGAAATAAAATAGAACTTGGACATCAACTCCATCAGCCTGTGAATGTATTTGCGTCTTATTTCTCGCTTTAATGAGGCAGAGACATCACGCAATAGGATATGCTTGTCTCGTTTTGTAGGGTTTTGTCTTTTGGTTGGTTTTTTTTTTTTTTTTTTCCTTTTTTTCTTTTTATTGTATACTTTGGTTTAAAGTTGAAGCAATTGTTTAGATAGAAATGTCAGTGGATGATATACTGCTATCTCTTACTTTCTAGATGGCCACTGATGTGCTAATTAAAAGACATAAAGATAGATTTGTATGGGAGACTGTTTACTGTTTGTTCTTTGTTATCGATTAATACCTGCATTTTGGTTTCTAAAATGAAAATGGTAGAGATTCCCTCCCCCAACCCTCTCCCTCCTTCAACTGGAGTTTGAGAGGTTTCATTTGATCTCATTGGCAAATAGTGGCATGTAAATTTCATGCGGACTTCCAGGTAAGTATGCCTTTAGAATATAAATTGTCATTGTAGTACACAATCTGGCCATCTGCAACTTCAATAGCTTGCAGGTGGCCGGTTTGTGAATTAAGTTGACGAAATTATGTATTTTTAGGCTATTTCATTGCCAACAAATGATTGATACAGTGTATTGTATGATAATAGTCATATTATTATTGCTACATCAGTTATACGTTGAACATTGTACCAAATTTGATGCTTCAGACCTGTATCCACGCTATCCTGTTTTTGTTTTGTTTTGTTGTTTTTTTTTTTGGTTTTTTTTCAGGCCAAAATTAGACACTGAGCATTAACAAAATAAAAAAAAATAAAAAAATGACTGTCCATGTACATCATTTCATTTGATTTAAGTGTTCTTATCTTCAATGTCCACTTCTTTCAAAGCCTTTTATTTATTTGATTATGGTTTGTGTGTGTGTGGGGGGGGGGGTCTCTATGAATTGTTTAATTCCCTACATATTGATGTGTATTCAGTGTTCTCATTTTCTCTCTTAAGTCTCTGTAAAGTTATCTATATGTTGTTGTTTTCAGCTTTGTCATCTCTGTCTTCAGCTTTTAAAAAAAATTGTCCTTTTCCATTTACCTTTGTTTTGTATGTTTTGATTTCGTGAAGTAATTTTCTTCAAATATACACTGTAATCCGTTGATATCCCCATGCTTTTGAAATAGACATGATGTCAGTATTATATTGGGTGGGCAAAAACGAAAAAAACTTTCTGAACTTCGAAGCCTTATAAAATTGTTATTGAAATAATAGCTTTCAACTTTTGACATAGTCATATACAAAAATTTTTATGTGTAATGTATCCGTATGATCAACAGAAAATCCTGAAAATTATTTTAATAATATAAAGACATACAAACCATTTTGCAAATATCACCTTTTTACACAGATCTCGTTCATATTCATGGAGTCAGTTTTGTCATGACTTCTTCACGACCATGCGTGCTTTGTATCAGTAGACAAGTCTTGTGGTATGATTGTTTAAACATTTTCTAAAGCTTAGAATTGTTATTATCTCGATATTTTGCATTATCGTTTACAAAACTATTAAAGTGATCTTATCTAAAGAAAATAAAACAAAAACAAAAATTGACAATACAAAATTTTCAATCCTTTGACTGAGGTTGGATCTAAACTTAGATTAAGGCCTAGATTGTATTGACAGGGATGGCAGAGTTCCGAAAATATTCCATTTTCAGAAAATTTGGTTGTCTGAGCTTTGCCGAAAATTTCGCCTGTCAGAAATTGAATTTCAGTCAAAAAGTTGGTCGAAAAATCAGAAAATAAATTTTCGGTGGGGAATTTGGCCAGAAGAAAAACATAATTGGACGGATATAATGGACCTGAATATCGGTATCAAGGTTTTTCTTTCCACTTTGTGTTGTCGAAGTTGGACCCATTTGTATTTGTGGTAAATATGAAGATATTCGATACTCCAATATAGTCGCAAGCCCATATTATTTGCAAGGTTGAACGGAGCCGAAACACAGTGGCAATGTTCACAGAGCATACCCCACAAGAGAAACTGTGCTAAGCACACAAATGCATTAAAACATATACAGTGAAGACTTTATGTAACTACAACCCATACTGTTTTCTGTAGGCAAGACTGAAAGTTTGAGGCGCGAGCAGACCGTGCCATAGCAAGAAGTTTTACTTTCCTCCTTTTCAGAAGAGCTAAAAAGAGGTGGCTGCCATTGCTATTTTTCGGACAAAGGAATGAAGCCGTTTTTACCCTTTAATACCATCCTCAAAGTGTTTGTTTGTTTTAGGAAACAGTTCCAGAGGTCAAGAAGTGTAATTTGAATGAGGAGGGCTTTGGATTATCAAACGATCTTGAATCTCATGGGCATCGCCATCTTGAAAAGATGGAAGCAACTCACTGGGCCTGTTGCCTAACTTTTCCATTTTTGGGGCTCTGCCGAGGTTCCCCTCGGTCAATTGATGGAAAAGGCGAATCACGTGACAAGTACCTTTCATTGTGGCACAATGTATAAGCCTAAGTACATCGATGATGTAGTTAAAAAATCACTCGATATGGCGAGATTTCGAGATCGAGAAAAATAATCTAGATTTAGATCTAGTCCGAAGAATAAATTCAAGTGGTTGTAATACCTCTCCAAAATGGGTTGTAATGGAGATTTTCTCTCAGTTTATTGGAAGAAAGAAGGACCCACGTTTTGTATTCTCTCAGCAAGTGACAGGCACCTTTTGTATACATCAAGGATCTAAACAGACTACATCTACATCTAAAGGGGGTAAAGAAACAAATTTCATAGAATGTATCCTTGATGTATACAAAAGGAG
>JAOYNN010092408.1:0-11803 GCA_025770095.1 Goniobranchus kuniei | reverse complement strand
ATTTGATGAAATTGGTAGTAGGGTGTTTATCCTTGTCCAACAATACAGAATTGCAGAATTGGCACTCACATCAAACACAATGGACACCTCAGCCTAAACAGGCAAATATTTCTTGGTCTCAGATTCTGGAAAAGAGTCAGCACTATTGGATGTAATTTTGATGTAAGATAGGCGCCTTTGGCTGTTGTCTACATGACATTTGCTGCTATATTTAAATGCCTTACATAATCATCACCAAGAGCCTTGCTGAGTAGCTTTGACGATCATGTATTTCCACATTGCTGGATCAAAAGTAGCTTTCATCAGACTGTTAATATTCTCCTTTCCCAACCATTTTGCCAATCTGTCATATATGCCTGTATGCCTTTTCTCTTTGTCGTCCTTTAGATCTCTTTCCTGTCTTTGTGAAGATCATGAAGATGCAAAAGCTGAAAAAATGTTATGAAAAATCTGTTATCGGTTATTGAAACCACACCACCCCGCTCTTCTTGTAGTGTAGTTAAGAATATCATAAAGGGTTGAAACCAATTTGTAATAATAAGTTAGCCATTAGAGATCTTTCCCGAAAGCTTCTAATAAGTTATGGTATAGGTTGATTATTTATTAGGTAGGGAAAAAATTAACACTCACAATATTGTTTTGATAAATTGGCAGTAGGGTGTTTATCTTGTCCAACAATACAGAATTGCAGAATTGGCACTCACATCAACACAATGGACACCTCAGCCTAAAGAGGCAAACATTTCTTGGTCTCAGGTTCTGGAAAACAGTCATCACTATTGGATGTAACTGATTTAAGATAAGCATCTTCCACTATTGTCTACATGACATATGCTGCTATACTTTATATGCCTCACATAATAATGAAGTTCATTATCATCATCAAGTGTCTTGTTGAGTAGCATTGACGATCATGTATTTCCATATTGCTCAATTAAAAGTAGCTTCCATCACATGGTAAATATTTTCCATTCCCAACAATTTTGTAAATCTGTCATATGCCTTTATGCCTTTTCTCTTCGTCGTCCTATAGATCTCTTTCCTGTCTTTGTGAAGATCATGAAGCTTAAGAAAATTTAAGAAAAATCTGTTATCAGTCATTAAAACCACACCACCCCACTTTTCTTGTAGTGTAGTTAAGAATATCATAAATGCTTAAGATCAATTTGTAATAATGAGTTAACCATTAGAAATCTTTCCTGAAGGCTTCATAATAAGTAATGGTATAGGTTGATTATGTATTGGATAAGGAAAAAACTGACACTCACAAGATAAGGGTTTGATGAATTGGCAGTAGGATGTTTGTCCTTGTCCATATACAGAATTGCAGAATTGGCACTGACATCTCATCCTGTTGAAATGCCTGTGGAAGATTCTGTAACAAGCACATTAGGCCTACTATAATTCAAGCAATCTATTGAATGCTTACTTTTCAAAATACAGTGGAATGCACTTAACATCAACCTGCTTTACACGAATTTCATCCTTCCATGAACTGAATGCGAATCCCCAAATAAAATTCTTCTTTGTTCAACTTGTGCAACATTGTATAACACGTACTCAAATTCCACTAGATCCTGTTAACACAAATCAGAAACGGTGCTTCATGTACCTAATTCTTCCAAGTTTTCCCCTCGTTCTTGCTCCAACAAGGCTTCGTACTGAGTGATCCAGGCAACACATACGTTTTAAAAGAGCCTAGCTGATACCTAATGTTACATATCAACAAATCTGATACACAAACTGAGTTCATGAGAGTGAGTGGGGGTACCTGATGAAGGGACACACTAGCGCATCACACATTGTGCCATGTCACAACTTGACATACATAGGGCCAATAACTGCAAGGCTTGTGTTCTGATCGCTTGTTACTGAGCATGTGATAATGAACCGATTTACTTGGTCACCCCATTGTTTGCTGCCGCCAATCTCCCATCCAATCTTCCACACATCCCCACCCCATTCTTTTAGGCTTACCACTGTGGGGTAAGCTAGTGTTGAGATGCTTTGCCTATGCCAGCCTCCATCATTCATTCAATGCACTTCGATTCCAATCAGCTAGGCCTAAGCTTCTTGCATTTTACTCCATCTCCCTTCATTTTCTTCAATGCTCTTAACATGAATTCTTGATAACACTAACTAATTACACTGTCCCATGGAGTTTGTGTTATCAGGAGTCTACTGTAATTTATCCCATGGAAGTTCAATTTGGGTCAAAGTCATGCAAGTTAGTCGGCCATATCAGGTAATAAATACTCCTAGTCATGTTAGTGTAGCATCTTATGACCTGGCAGTGATTGCTCATCTTAGGAAGTGTTTGTCACCCTTGGTGTATATCCTTGGATAATCGTCAGCAACGCCGGTCTTCAATGATGCCGATTTAGCCTCAGTAATGACCAATGCCAGCAATTTGAATACATTTATAACCCATTGGTAAATAATCCTGACTCTAGCATTTCTAACATTTTGGGTTAACTGATCTCTACATCTCAAAAGCAAGTCAATACACTTTTTTTTTTTAAGTTATAAAAAACTGGCTTTTCTTTTACCAAGTGGCTAATGACAAACAACATCATAAGATCCAATACGTTCTACAGACTAATGAGCTTCTTCCCCAAAACCTCCAGAGACTGGAATGCACTGCCAGGATGCATGGTTTTGACTGAGATGCTCGATGAACGCGGGGCACTGATGAGAACATACAACACATCGCAGCGCCTTTCGTCAACATGATGGCTTTGGCTGCCAAACTAAGATAAAGAAATATATTGCAAATTTAATGGCAATTTCTTTAATGTCACAAACAGGTAAACATATGACAGTATAGACTATCTCTTCAGGAATAGCATGGTGGGAGGCAATAGAAGAGGAGGACCACAAAGGAGATGATCACAGGAAATACCAGGTAGAGTCAATGGAATCATCAAGAACCAAAATAGGAAGAAATGCACAGGATAAGCAGATATGCCAAACTACACAAAGTGAGGGAAGAAAAATATTATTCTGGTACCATGGTGAGTTGTTTATAGGTCAAAATACTTTGTTCACATTTCCCTACGGATTTTTCCAAATTCAGCCTATTTCCATTTCACCCACTTCATCTCCACTATGTGCAGGTTTATGGAGAAGACACAGACTAAAGGAAAATGCACCTTTATGGGTGTCGGTGGCTAAATGGTGAACATATTTCGGCACGAGTTGAGAGTCAAGTGTAAGCCTATGTGACCACGTGGGTTTGAGCCTCGCTAGCAGGCGGTCAGGCTCATAATCGCAAGTCATTGGCGTTGTGTCCTTGGGTAAGGCACTTTACTTTGTTTAACTCACTTGACTCAGGTATGAATGAGTATCTGGCCGTCAAGACAGTGCTGTCTATGTCCGAAGAAATGTATTTGCCCCTAACAGGCCGCAAGTCTTGTTCTAAATGTTCTGTGTTGCTGTTGGTCAGAGGAGTAAAATGTCATTGTAAAATGCCGTGAACATGGCTATGCCATGGAACGAGCACTATATATATGCCATCTTCACTTTTACTTTTATCCAATGCTTGAACATGCCACCTTTGTCTGAATAGGGGAAAAAATGTTTTTGTTTAATTCTCTGTAGCCAGATTGTGAATATTTGTACATGATGCATGCTATAAAAAGACTTACTGATCATCAACACACAAATGGCATTTCATACAGTCATACTGGGCGTATACTTAGTAACACAACCCATGGGACCAGCTTAGTCCTTCCCTGGGTTAAGGTGCACAGCACACAGATCGCTTTCCTCTGTTGAACGTCTGAGTTTTGAGATATGAAAATGGATGCTTGCCAATTCTATATGGCTCTATTGGACAAGCATTGACTAAATTAGGCATAGATCTATAATAGATAATAATGCAGATTTAGATCTGGACATCTAGATCTTGATGTACCCATGACCATAATGACAAGAGCTAAATCCAAATCTGGATCAGAAAACTTAACACACAGAGAAACACATTATACTATACATGGCACAGGATTCAGTATATGTTAAGATCATAAGCCGCTTAGAACTAAACACAGATAGGGCGCTCTCAAAGATTTTTTGGTATCATAACGACATGTATCTTCTTTTTCAATGAGACTTTATGGGATAAGAATCGTATATGCAAAAATTTTGTAATGACACATTAATTACAGAGATGTGTAAAAAAATTGGAAATTTACTTGCACAATTCAAAAGCACATTTCACAAAAAATACAAATGCTTAAACGTTGAAATTTCAATGAACCCAAGGAGGGGTGTTGAATGAATGAAAGAAACAAAGAAATGAAATTTTTGCGCAATAATGTGGATGAAGTAAAGGGAAGAATTTATGCAATTTTCAGGTAATGCCATTGATCTGACAGTGGGTACCAAGAAATGCACATGACCACTAGTGACCCCAAGCAGGTAGCCAGGCAGAGTTGATTAATGGCCTTCAGGTGACCTCCTAAACTGCAGTGGTTTTCAATTAGAGAGATCGGCTATGCAGTCAGTATTCCCAAAGAACACTTATTCAGGGAAATAAACTTAACCGGTCTGATGGACTTGTGTTAGATCATCCACGTCAGTTCCAGGAGGTCATGGGTTTGATCCCCAGCTGCGTCATACCTAAGACTTTAAAACTGGCAAATTAGTAACTGTCTTCCTTGGTGCTCAGAATTATGAGAACAGTACTTGGACTGGTCGGCTTAGTGTCAGTATACTGTGACTGGGTGAGTCTTTCGCGTTGTGCTATACCTCATGGTTCATGTGAGGCAGCACATAAGCATGTCGAAACAGCACCGTCACTGATATAACCTATGCTGTTGAAAAGTGATGTTAACCCACAAGGATAACTAGAGGTAATCTAACTCTAATGAGTAATTGGACACACCAGTAAATACTTTTAAAAATTAAGGGTATGGGTAAAGAATTTGATGCACCAGGAAATAATAATAAGAACTGTAGAGGAAATTAATTTGTCACAGGATTTAAATGCTTACCTGACATTTGTGCATTGGACACAAAAGCAGCCCTTGACAGGAAACACCAAGCAGGTAAACATTTGTGGGTCTCTGCTGTTGGAAGAGAATCAACACAAAATATGCACTGATTGAGACTAAATTTGAAATAGTATTCTTGACAGTCATCTGCATGCCTGTGTTGCTCCATACTTGTGAAATGGTAGCATGCAGCTCATATCATCTCTCAGATATCACCAGCTAAAAACAAATCCAATTTTTTGCCTTTTTTTTTTTTAACCACATTGAGTATATTGTGGAATGTCTTACACTTTAAATCTTCAAATCAAAGCAAACAAAATAAAACAGCATTAGATGAGTAGAGAGCTAGAATAAAATTCCAAGCATTTTACAAAGAGAGAAATGGACTTGCTGATACAGTAGAACATGAAAGTAACACACTAGGAAATAGCGAGAGCTTGGAAATAGCGAGTAAAATGTAAATCCCTGTTTTTTTTCTCCCTATTTGAGTCAATAAAATTAGCATGGAAGTAGCGAGTATGAAAAAAGAGGTCAACTTGGAAATAGCAAGTATTTCCTCCCCTAAGCTAGGACTACGGAGGGTAAAATTTGCTTCTTTCTTTTCTATTCTTTTTCATTGAAACAAAAATTAGCCCGGGTGGCAAAGGGCCTCGCTCAGCTGCGTCACTTAGTGAGATAGGGGAGTGGAATCAATGGATAGGGGCGGGAGGATCACTGGAGCTGGAGTGTTGTTTAGTAGGCCTAGATAAGCCTCAACTCACTCACGGGGAAAATGGGATACATGTACATGTAGGCCTATACAGTGTATCAGTGCCGCAGAATCTAGATCTTGCCTACCACAGCCCAGTCAGCCCCAGCCTAATTCATGGTCTATGGTCTTCTTCTTTAGGTACCGTGTCTGAAATAGACATTGGCGATCATGTTCCTCCACTCATACCTGTCCTCAGCTGACCTTACGATGACCTTATAGTCCATGGTATCATATTCATATTGAAATGAATTTTACATCAGTTCAGCATCGCACTTGCACACATCAAACATGAACACACATAGTATGTATGGGTACAAACACACATGCACACACAGGTCTAGTCGCTAAACTTTCCCTCTTTTCCTTCCTTTTGACTAACTGTCTTCATTCAGTGCGCATCGTTGATATTCTAGCTTAGCCTATTCATTGATAGGTTTCTTTTGTAATTATGGCAAATAATATTAAAACTTTATCTTCAAGCTGCTGAGTAGCCTTTCATGATTATTTTAGGTTGCTCGGGAATAGCAAAAACTCCGAAATAGAGAGTAATTAGGGTTAGACCCGTCAAACTCATTTCCGAGTTCTACTGTGTGACAATTGACCAATGCATTACTTCTTCCCTTTGCAAACTGAAATTTCACTGATTTGAAGACTCCTCAGTTTTAAACATGTGAATGTTGGGCTTTCATTTTGAACGATGTTAGATCAGCTGAGTCCGTTGGGGTTTCATTCCAGAGTTGGATTGTTGATGGTATGAATCAGTATAAGTGTGCGTCCACTCATGAGTATGGGATTCTGAATGTGTATGGAGTCATCTGGCTTTTTTGTAAGGTGTTAAGGAGTATTTTGAAATAGTTGTATAACCCTTTCAAAAATGTGATCAGTTTATCGCATTTTCGTCTTCCCTGGAGTGTTCAAGACCTAGCGGTTTGTTGATATTGTTATCATGAATCCAACCAAACATACAACTAGAAAGTCAGGCAAGCAAACATCTAGGATTGATAGTAAATTACACAGATTTTTTCCCTCCAAACTAGGAGATTAGGGAACAACATGCCAATCTCTGTCATATGCAGCAATAGCTAGGACAACTTTCAAAATGCTCTCGAGTCAACTACACTCCGACACAAACAAAACCCTGGGCAATGCTGACTACACATGAGCACTGACAGTAATACTCATTCTGAGTCAGTCAGTATATATATATGAACAATATATACAAGAAGAAGAAACTAGATACCTGGATAATTTTATGCAAGATCGTGGAGCACTAGATCATCCGAGATACTCCAAAGGAAAATGGTAACTTATCCGCATCTCCTCATCTTCTTCTTCTTTTGGCTTGTCCCATTAAGAATCGTTGCCAGACTGATTTCAACTGGTCCTTAAGTTTGAAACCTTCTCCTCACACAAAACAGCAGCCATCATACAGAGCTCTTCTTCCATGTAAAGGAAATGGTCTTGACAGCAAATTAAACCTTACACGGAAGGTGCTTCTCACATGTTGTGACAGCTTCCCATTCATAAGAGTCCTGGGATTCAGCAAGTACATTGCTGTTTGGCACACCACTCTTCCTTGTCTTTGACTTGACCTTGATGAAGAAAAGGTTACTGAGGATCAAAATCAGAATACAATTTCTCTGTACTTCAAATATATAATAGAAAAATAGAATCATGACACAAGGAGTAAAAACTCTTACATGAGCTTACCACATTCCACTCTGGTGAGACTGGTGGAAGCTGGATGGGAAAGTTGGTGGCCAATAATACCATTGCAGAATAGGAAAATGGAGACAGAAACAACGAAAGAGGCTTTTGTATAAGAATTTATAACAATACAATGGGTACCATTAGTCATGCCTTCCTATCTAAAGAATCTGTGATGGCTTCACATTTCATTGCTCCCTCCTCTCCTCTCCGCTGGCCAATAATATGTAAAAATGCTGAGCATTTATCTTTTTCTAAGTCCTTGCTCATTGTATGATCTAAGTAAAGCCGCATTTCTCCTGACCACATTCTCCATCTGTCTACGAGAGAATGGGAATCTGTGAAGCTTAAATCCTTGGGTGGCCATAATGACTTTGACATTTTGTATACCTCTGAGAGGATAACTGCTTTCAAGAAGTATGTATGTGATCAAGGGCCAACTTACGTGATCAGGAAATATTTTTAGAAGAAAGATCCCACTGCTATTATTATTATTACAATAAAGTTCATCTTATCTTATCTTATTAAACAGATTTTGCAGGTGTGAACATTACAAATACTACTGTTTTCCAGTTCTAAACTTGACCAAAGTTCTCAGCATTCAAAATCTTTCTTCATCAAGTTAAAGAGACTGTTGTTACACAACTCAACAGTTACTCCTATTATAATGCAAGACACTAACAAATGATCAGCCCATTCCTTCTTATATAAAATGAATTACAAAAGTGTAGGAATACTTAATTTTCGATCTCTCCATCCCATTCTCTAAGTTTCCTTTGTATGTGCATTCTTCTCTTTAAGTGGTTTTCTTGTTGATTCCTAACATTTGTATGTTCCTCACAATGTATACACATCACACAAAATAGCTGAGAATCCTTTGTGGTCAAATGTGATAAATGAAGTCACTGGCAGAACACTGACACATAACCTGCAAATGCTACAGCAATACTGATAAGATTATGGGGAACATGTACATGTACATGTCTTGAATTGTTGGTGTTTAAATGCATTAAAAATTACATGCTATTACCAATTTCAGGTCACAAATATACAACTGACTATCACTAACAAATTAACAAACTTTTAATGAAAAAAATTATTATTAATATGGAGAAAAAACTTAACTAATTTGAGTTTGTGAGTAAAATATCCAATACTCTCCTGGTTGATGTATTTCCACTAAAGCAGCCAGTTCAAAAACATGCTTGCCATCCAGTTGGATTTAGATTTATGGATCATGCCTTATATTGACAATGCCCCCTCATGTTATGCTTTGTTTACATCTGGTTCTGGCCACTACCTGTCAAGCATATTGACAAGAATAAAATTGCATGTATTATGCAAGGACACAATAACATTTAAGCATGTTTCTAATATTATCCAAATCAAAAACAAGTGTGCGTGTCAAAAACTATTATATAATATATAAATTTTCCTAACCTACATCTGTCTGTCGTCTGTCTGTTTGTGTGTGTCTTACCAAACTACTCTGCTCAACGCCAACCAATTTTGGCAAATTAGGTATCAAATCAAAGTTCTAAGTCCGAGGAATGTCTGTGGGGAAATTGTGTTTTAATTAAGATAAGGACAACTTTACAAATCAATATTTTCCATTTTAGTAACTTCACATAGAAGAAAACTCTGATCCTCGTCATTTGCTTCGCGGAAGAGGAGCTGCTGAACTGAGTCACATATGGTCTATTGAGGAGGGGGGCTCACTCGACAGTCAGATATGTTCACTATGTGCAGCATATGCAGTAGGCTAACAATAGTACAATTCTAAGGTAAGTCCAATGGTTGAGAATGTGAATGAATAGTAAATAACATTTGAGATTTGCAGCCAGTGGTTGCATCAGGAACACTTGTGTTATCAAAAATTGATGATAAAGATAATGTGTACCTCTTCTAAAACATCCTTGTTGACAGTTCAGAAAAGTCAACATATCTGAGGGATTGCAAACATACTGGTCATAGGCCTCAGTTTTCCTCATCGTCCAACAAAATTCCAGTGAAGCACAGGCCATCTAAAATGGAGGGCACACAACCCTTCCATGGATTGAGACACCAGCTGTTCTCCTCATCTAAGATAATGTGGACAATTTATTTGTTATTAGTCAGATGGATTGCTGTCGGCCTCCATCCTTGTGAGTACTCTCTATTTCCAGGGCTGTACTGTATGGTGGTTCTCAGCAAAGCCCTCATTTTGATTTTGCCTGTATGTTGAAGAGAAAAGAGAGGTAACCTGAGAACTATCGACTAAAAATTTAAATGGAAATGTTCATAACAAAGGAAGGATGATAAAAGAACTGACTTTGAAAGGAGATTCTGTACAATAATTTTACTGTCAAACGGCTTTATCCAGTTCATCCAGTACTGCTTGTCAACATTGTGGAAAACAGGTATTGGGCAAAACTAACAACCGGCATGGTTCACTAGTCATCATTGAACTCAGTTGATTCTCTGAGGAAACAAAAACAACAAATGACATCAAGGAATAAGGACGACAATGCTCCTACTTTTGATAAGAAGTTTAATCATTTTCCAGAATGAACTCTTGTCCTTATCAATTTGTTTTCTTTAATGTATAAAATGCCACTGTTGTAAACAGATCAGACACTCTCCTGCATCTGCCACAGAAGGGAAGAAAGTGCTAAGCAATAATGGGTCTTGTGTTGTTCCCATTGCCAAGGATTTGGCAAATTGTATGAAAACTAGGACTTTCAGGAAAAACATTCCTGTTTGAAAACAATTGATGCAAACTTGATGAAATTTTCAGACATGTTATAAAGATGAACAGACTATGTATTTCTCCTGGGTCATCATTGTCATCAATCTCCAACTATACACAAATTGCCTGGGTCAGCATTTAAAACCTTTCATAGATGGTATACATGGGGTTCAGGGAGTGGACCAAATTCATTGCAATTTAGGCATATTCCTCATTCGGGAGGCCTATCTTCTTAGAATGGTACTCTCTGGCTATCATCCCAACCACTTGATGAATGGAAAAAGTGGGACCTTAAACACACAGATATTAGAGGGATGGCGAGGGAAATAACCCACTATATTCCCTCCTGCCATAAAATAGCTCCAAATTTCCCTTCTAATAAATCTGCTCATTAGGGTAAAAGAGACTTGCCTACAACCGACAAGATCATCATTTTAATCTAAAGGTTTACAAGACAATTACAGTGTCAGCTAATGAAAATCATACATTTCAATTAAGTTTGAATTTACCACTGCCAGATTTGCGATTTTCAACAACTTTCGTACCATGCTGATGTGCTAGACATGATTGGCAATTTCTTTTGCTAGGAGATAAGGTGCGGTGCCTTTCACCTTGATATGACTAGAGTGTACACCTATCAATGTATCAATGTATCAATGGCCACCTTTTAACAGGCGTCTGTGCACTGCAAAGGATTTTTGAGAAGATATGATTTTCAAGAAATTTTGGTGAATCTTGTGAACATGTGTGGATTAATTTTGCTTGACATGTCCATCAAAATAGGATGTTAAGTAGATTGAGGTTAATTTATATAGAAACAAATTCTGTATTCTGTAAAAGTCAGATCTCAGGAGACAGATGTTAGAAGGTGGGATGGCAGCCATAATATATGGTATTTGATTTGAATTTGATGATGAAAATAAGCAAGAATCTTACAATACAATATTACATTAATTCCTTTGCACATGTGGTGAAAATACATTTGTGAAAGAAAATGTCAAAATTAAAAACATACCTCATGACAATCTTTCTGAGGAAGCTTGGCAGGCTCTTTGAGGTCTTTGTTCCTTCAAAAGTTGTGCCTGAACTACACATCCTTGTACCCATGGTATAGCCAACATTCTTTTGTATGATTTGAAATCACTGAATTAAATTCAAAATAAATAGAAAAACAATTTTTTAAGCTTTGAGATTGCAGACATCTCATTTGGATTGATGAAAAAGCAGAAATTTACATCTCACCTGCTGTGTTTGTGTTGTGATGAGATGGCCATACCATGAAAGTTTCTCATCAGGTTATTTGTAAGACTTCCTGTCCTCATTCCTGTCCCTCTGTCATTTGATCTCAAGGGTCTTTGGTACAGCATTATCCTGGCTATTTGAAGGCATGCTCTTCGTATCCCTCTATGCCTCCTTAATGTGATTTGCTGGAAACTTCACAACCTGCATTAAAATAGAAATCTATATATATTACCAATGATGTAGAATTTCAATCTTTCTAAGAAGCATGAAGGATAATTTTGTTTGCTACACTACCAAAGAGACCTAAATTTCCCTTCTTATTCCAGCCCTGGTCAAGATTAGCTTTATTTTTTTTTCGGTTATGCATTTCTGCACCCATAG
>JAOYNN010092297.1:0-11803 GCA_025770095.1 Goniobranchus kuniei | reverse complement strand
TTATTATTATTGTTTGCTTCTTTTTCTTTTCTTTTTTTTTATTCCCCAGAAGACTCTCGCTGTTTGTCCCTCTGTGCCATAACTGTCACATCGTGTCTACAGATACTCTTGCAAGGGAGACAACCAACAGTTCAAGATGGAAAGAACAGGATTGCTGTGAATGAAGTTGTCATGGGAGAGTTAATGTTGAAGGCGACAATGACTTTCTGACCTGATACAACGGACGAACATCGTTTGTTTCTCTTTCTTGTCGCAAGCTTATCGAAATCTCTTACATGCCAGATCTAAATCTGTGCATCTTTCAAATGCAACTGACGACTCAAGCAGATTGTTTTTCATTGGATTCGAGGATTACGAGTTAAGTAAACAGAAAAAAATAACACAAAGCAACAAAAGAGGAAAAAGAAAAACAAAACAGTACAGCAAAACAATGTTACAAGAAAACAACTAAAAAAGAATAACCAAACACAAACACACAAACAAACAAAAACAACTAAAACCGCAGAAATAACCAAAGCCAAATACTGCAGAAAGACAAGTGATCCTGAAGCTTAATAGGTCGCCATTTTGTGTGCGGGTCAATGGAATGTCACGTGCACCCACAATTAATTTAGGTGAAGATATTGTGGATTGAACAAACTCTTGCGTTTGAAATTTGATCGGATGGAAAAAAAGGAGCACAAATAGTTCATGCGACACTTCAACATACTGATGCACATAAATAATCTGGCAGTGCATTTGCAGACTACAATTACGTAAACCTTTACATATGTATTGTACACTGTGTAACTTAGCAATTTGATTTACTGTTTCTTGAGTGCATTAGATTTATTTCATCCCATTGTTGTCATATATCCTGTGTTTTATGTCCCTTCCCTACTATTTTTCAACATCTTATTTTTACCACAAGACAATTTATTACGTGATATAATTAAGTGATTGATTCGGTGTTAAGGCGAAACGACTTTCACAAGCTTTTGCCAGTAAAAGTGAATTTTAAGATTCTTACTTCCCTTCATTTAAGCTATTCCATTGTGCTTTGTGTGACTTAACAATTTGATTTATGGAAGTATTGATTTTTAGAGTTAAATTCTGAGACATCTCTCTCCACTGTTTCTTATGTGAATAAGATTTATCACATCCCATTTTTTTTTCATATATCCAACGTTTTATGTCCCTTCCCTTCTACTTTCACATACCTTATGTTTGCCAGACAATTCATAACGTGATATAATCAAGCAATTCATTCGGTGTTAACGCGAGACAACTTTCAGTAGATTTTGCCAGTATAGGTGAATGTATGATTCTTACTTCCCTTCATTTAAGCTAATCAATGGTTTATCTTTTGTTTGGTGAAATAATTTACTTTCAAATTGATGGTCTTTTACTTTCATTATAGAACTATTTAACTGTCTGCTGCCGTCTCCTTCTACTAATCACGAAGGCTACGGTACTAGTCGTTGATTTTGCCGTCGTCATCGCCTCCATTGCGTAGTCTGTAGTGTTTAGGTTGTTTAGTGTTGGAGTCACGTTTATCAGTACAACAAGTTTATTATTTATTCGTTGACGCATTCCAAAATGTCGGAAGAGACAAAACGTGGGAGAGGACCCCGGAAAGGTAAGGGTGGTAGGGGCAAAGACGGTCGGGGAGGTGGAATGAGCAGAGATCCAAGTGAAGCGGTCTCTCACCAGGCATACCCACCGCCCTCTTATCAAGCTCATTCAGAAAGCGCACAGGTGTCGGGACCTTTGAATATAACCATCAACATGGCCTCTCCGCAGCAGACGCAGAAGACCCGCCCTACACATAGAGTGAAGCCTGCTCATCAGTATCCTGGCACCGGAGGAACACCAGCGATTGCTACGACGTACGATCCCCCTCCTCCCTATTCACCACCTCTTGACGCGTCAGTGGCAGTCGGTGCTAGTAGGGCGCCTCCGTATTCTGTTCAGCAGCCATATTCAGAAGATGGCTCTACTCGACAGCGGGGAAGAGGCGGCCGTGGCAGAGGTCGAGGTCGAGGTCGAGGTCGAGGTCGAGGAGGAGGAAATCAACCCGAGAAGGGAGGTGCTACTTTTTCAAGTTATAGTGATGGAAAAGGCGCCAATGATGCGACGTCAATTTCAAAGCAGTTAAACGAGTACGCATCGCAAATGTGGAACGATATTGCTTCACATGGTGCTCCGAGAGGTCCACGGGCATTCGGTGGTTTTAGTTTTGGCCAGAAGACAAAAGACACAGTAGGAGAAGGGAACGAAGCAATTCCCAAGAAGATACAAAACTTGCAAGTATCCGTCCATTTCAACAAATGTTTCGAAGACGAAGATGAACCGAAGAGACTGTTAGAATTGACACTACAGAAACCTCAAAATGAATACTTTCGAATTAGTTTCTCACAGGTAACACTTCTTCACAAAACTTCACAGACCAACTGCATTTTTACGATTTCAAGCTATAACAATGAAGAGGCTGAAAAGCGTGTTAAAATGGCAGTATTTAGTTTGAAAAAGAGGATGAAAACAGGCATAACGTATTCATTGGAAAACTCCCAGTATACTCGTGACGGCAATGAAATTTCCCAGAAAGGGGGTCGAGAGAATAATGAAGAGACAATAACGACAACTCAAGCCCCAGGTTCCATTTCACAAACTTTGCTGGTAAATGTAGAGAAACATTTCCAGCCCCCGAGCCTTGTCGTGACGTTTATCAAACGTTGTCTCAAAGATGCCACTTTCACTTGTCATGTGGTCCAAGAATCCGACAAATCCTCGGAGTCATGCACCAGCTGTCTAGTGCGTGTAGACAGCAAAGCCGACGCCAAAAGACTTAAAAAGACTCTTCACAGTGCACAAGCCACTGAGCACGTGAAAATAACCTGCCATGAGTATTCGGCTGATGAAGCATCAGAAGAAGCAACAGGCGAAGGTATCAAGTCTCAGATATCAGATGCATTTTCTTGCGCTGAGGTAGCTAAAGAGGAGACCTTGAAACAGCATTTGGAAAAACTTGAAGGCTATCAAAAGGACCTCGATTCCTTATCAGATGACGAGGATGATGAAGATGGACAAACTGTTGCTATTCGTAACCTAATCACCAGACTGGAGCACCAGAAGTCTGAGTTCATACACACGTACAATTCACTGTGTCGTAAACTTCAAAACAAAGATCCCTCTGAGCTGGAAAGTAAGGATATTGCCAGCTTTTTAGAGTCTTTTGGAAGAGAATGCAATCGGCTTTTAGTATCTCATCCCGTCTATTCCTGGAGAAAAGCCATTCTGGGCCAATTAAAACAAAACCAAGTCTGCATAATTTCTGGAGATCCTGGATCGGGTAAAAGCAGCCAGGTGGTGCAATATTTATACGATGCTGGTTATGCCAATCGGGGAGCAATTGTTTGCTGTCAACCAAGTACATCTGCCACTGTCGCTATTTCTGATAAGGTTGCCAGAGAACTCGTTGGTAGAGTTGGTGAGTTAGTTGGGTACAAGACTGAGACCGTTTCCAAAGTTGATGACTCTAGGACAAAGATTTTATTTTCAACGGAAGCCTCCCTTCTGAAGGAATGCTTGGTGGATCCTGGTCTGAAAAAATATTCATGTATCGTGTTCGACGAGGCTCAGGAAGGACGCATGAACACAAATGTTTTGATGGGTATCATCAAAGGATACCTCCAGAGACGGAAAGAACTCCGTGTCATTATATTAAAATCCCAAGCGGGAGATCATCATGCATTTTGTGACTTTTTCCAAGTCGAAAGAGAAATTCGCGTGTCCGGTAAAAAGTTTCCTGTGCGCGTAATTCATGAAGAGTCATCGGGAAACTTTGCAAATTATGAAAGCAAAGCGGTTGACAAAGCTGCTGAAATTCACTCAAATGAGGCATCTGGAAACATTTTGATATTTCTCAGTACTCCCTTGGAAATAATGAGATGTAGCAATGAGTTTGAGAAAAGATTTGACGGCTATACTGATTTCAAGTGCATCACTCTTCATGATTACCTCGCCATTGAGGAGATGAAGAAGATCTCTGAAAAGGTTCCAGAAGGAGTGCGAAAAATAATTTTTGCCTCTGCCTGTGCTGAATCACTGATTCCTCTGGATAATATCACATTTGTGATTGATTCGGGTATCACAACAGAGAACAATTTTGATCCCAAGAGGAATCTTAAGATTTCGGGTGTTCGTGCTATAAGTAAAAGCTCGGCAATCCAAAGAAGAAATCTGTTGGGCCGTTGGCCAGATGGGCAGTGTCATAGGTTGTATTCAGAGACTGAATATGAGTCTCTGCCAACTATAGACACCCCTGAGATCCAACGCGCAAATCTTGGACAAATCGTTTTGAAATTGACTCACCTAGGCCTAGATACACATTCATTTCAAGTTCCACAAGCACCATACGAAGAGGCCTTGAATTCGGCTCTTCAGATGCTAGTTAAACTTGGAGCCATCGTAGGCAATAAAATCACTGAAGTAGGAAGGTGGATTTCTATATTGCCATATGATGCAGCTAACAGTTACCTTGTGTACAAAGCCACTAAACTCAATCTGACGTATGATGCTGTCATTTTGGCTACACTGATGTATCATAGCAGTAACATTGAATTATTTTATGACAACTTGTCCGATGGAGAGACGGAAAACGTTGCTGCATGTAGACGTCAGTTGTCATCACCTGTCGGAGATGTTTTTACATCTTGGACAATCTTCAAGACGTGGAGCCTTCTGCCAAAAATTGAGAGGGCAGGATGGTGTCGTCAAAATGGCATTAATTATAAAGCTCTGGGCTTCATTCGAAATTTTGTTGATGACACGTTGATCATGATTAAGGAAACAATGAAGATAGAAGTGGCGAAAACATTTTGTGATAAGGACAGCGACCTGGACGTACTGAGAAAAATTGTTTTCAACATAAATATTGCCTCGGTTTGTCACTCATCTGACGACAGTAAGGACAGCTTCTCTTCCCTGGTTACTCAACATTTGGTTTCTCCTCACCCAAAATGCTCATTAGCTGTAACTGACACGCATCCAGAGTGGATTGTCTTCACTGATCTGTTGAGGACATCTCGAGAATATATCAAAGGCGTCATCGTTGCCAAAGAGGAATGGGTACAAGAGGCAGTGGAATCGGACGCAATCAAAGTTGACCCCTCCGAACTCAAACGAAAGTTGGTCTACAGTAACGATTTTGGTCCTGAAGCATTCTCTTCAGTTGTTGGACCACTGTTTAAAGAGATGTGGCAGTTAGCCGAAGAAATAAGTGACAGCACCAAGTCAGCATGTGTCCTCGAGGCCAACCAAGATTTTGGCACCTTAAATATTTATTCAATTTGCCCTTTAGACACAGGTGTCGTGGAACGTATCACTTCCAGAAAGGCTTCTGCACTTGAGAAGGTCAGCTCAGAGACGTCAACTGTATCTTTCTCAGAATTCAATGCCTCAGAGCTGAACGATGGAGAAATGGGATTTGGACAAGGAGGGTTGCTGGAGGACTGGACGGATTCCACTCAGAGTAACCAGATAGAAATTATGGTGTCACCGGAAAATTTGTCCTTGGATGACTTACTGACCAGGTTTAAAAAAATTGGTCAGATTACACAGGTGACCATGGACGAAGAGCTTGAAACAGTGGTTGTCACTTATAGGTCCGTCTTCGAGGCATTCAAAGCTGTTACAGAAGCTGCAGATGATCCTTTTTATGCTCCTAAGCTTTACTTCCCCGATGAATGGGCAGACACAGAGGACCCTTTAAACGTACTTTGGGTGAAGCTTTCATGGCTGCAACCGCCAGTGAAAGATGAAAGTCGAGCTTTTATCGAATGCTCTCCTCTAGAGAGGCCCATTTTGATTGGACGCTCCTTGGAAATTCTCGGGAACACATGTGAAATAAACGTTTCACCAGACAACGCAAAAGCTCTTGTAATCATGGGCATAGGATCTGCTACGGAGGCATACATAAAGGAAATGCTGATGCAGAAGCTTCGAGATCACGGGCGTTCTTCCGTCGATCTCAAAGTGTCTGTTGTAAAGAATTCTAGCCCTCAGGGACAATCAGATAATTTAAAAAGAATGAAAGACTTCATCGATTCACTTTTACAAAAACACATCCAAAATACTAACTTTATACTCCATTCACCCTTACCATCTGAAAGCCAGACACGGTACGTTTGCTACGTTGGTTTCTATGATCCTGTGCAAGGCGAGAGGGTATGCCGAGAAATGAATCGATCCTATGAAATCGACGGCCAAGAGATTGAGTTTAGTCTTTCCTACAGTGCAGTATTGAGACTTCCAAAAGTAGTTAAGGAACTGTGCCAGGAACAGATCTTTAGTGTGATCGACAACCTCACTAAAACTCACAATGGACTAAGCATAGAGTGGAAAGGTCTGGGGGAGGATTTTACCATTGAAATTGAATGCTCAAAGAAAGAGCCAGTTCAGGAAGCAAGTAAACGTCTTGCTAAAGAGATTGAAGGTGAAATTGTAGATGGCTCCATCAATGACAAATGGGAATGTCTGCTGAACCAGTGGGGCCAGAACCGTCTTGAAACTATCCAGCAAATCACTGATTGTGTTGCGATAACTGACACCAGGCTTGATAAGGTCCATCTTTATGGCTCAAAAACTAATGTCAAACACGCGATTGACGAAATAAACTCTTATCTTTCTGATGGGCTGCAGGTGAAACACTTTAGCCTGCAATGCCCAGGTTTGATGGCATCTGTGATATGCAAATACGGTCCAACTTTAGATAGTCTTATTGAAGACTGCTGTCTAAACTTAGCCAAGCTTGATGTAGCAAATAAAACCCTTCAGATTGTTGGATTTCCCTCGGCTCTGGAGGATGTCGCTCAACGGCTGAAATTCCTTCAGGATAACCTACAGAAAATGGAAAAGAGGCCAGAAAAAGCGGATGAGCCCGTTTGCGCCATGTGCAAATGTGTTCCAGTTAAGGAGTCCTTCCACCGCTTAGAAATGTGTAACCATTTGTACTGCTTTGATTGTCTGAGTCGCTTAGCCACTGCTATCGTTAAAAATCATTGTCTACCGATGGTTTGTATCGTAGAAGGATGCAAGAAAGCATTTGCTGCTAAAGACGTGAGCTTTGTCATGTCGGAAAATCTGCTAAACAAGATAGACTACGCTGCCTCCGCTATGCGACATGCACGCTGTTCTAGTAGCGCGGAACTTTCCATCCGGTGTTGCCCGACCTTCAACTGTCCAATGTCGTACGAGGTGTCCGAAATGGCGATGGGTTTAGAACATGTCTGTCCCCTTTGCATGGCCAGTGTGTGCAAAGCCTGCCACAAGCCTTTCCACAGAGGTATGCTTTGCTATGCGGTCAAGGATGAAGTGAAGCCGAAAATGGCTGAGGCACCATCCACTTCCTCTGATCAATCCAGAAAGAAGCTTTTGGCCTGGATGTCCAAAAACTAAGGAATTTTTTCTTTCGGGTTTTTTGTTTGTTTGTTTTTTGTGTTTTGTTGTTGTTGTCGTTGTTTTGTTTTTGTTTTTGCTTTTGCTTAAAAAAAATTATTATGTTACAGTTGTTCGTAATGACCCGCTTCATATTGTTATTATTGAGGATGGTTTGTTTTTTGTTTCATTTTTGTTTCTGCTTTTGTTTTGTTTCTGCTTTGTGTGTGTCTGTGTTTGTGTGTGTGTGTGTGCTTTGCTTTGTTTTTATTACAGTTGTTGGTAATAGATAAAGGCGTCACATTCACGTGGGGCGCGTGCCGTAAACCTTGTGCTTTGTAAATTGTTCTTTTACTTAAAATTTTGTGGTATTAGACACTTTCTTCCAGGTTTTTCTATCTTACTCCAGTTTCTTTAGTTCCCGGAGGTTTTGCATTGATTTTAGCGCTGCTACTTTGGTATTTGTTATTGTGGAGGATGTTTAATTTCCATACAACAAATCCATGTACATGTACTACCAACCACAAGAACCTCATTTGGCTGTTCCACTTGGCTCGATACAATTGACGTTTGGTGTGTCCTGACCTCAGTTTTATTAATTTCTTCTTTTTTTCCTTTTGGTTTGTTTGGGGATTTTTTTCTGTTTTTTTTCTGTTTGATTCCTTTTTTGATGTGATAAGTTGTTCCAACTTTAATTTTTACTGTCAGTTGTATTGTTACTGTTTGAAACACAATATGTTGAAAGATTTGCCATGTCAGGAACTTAAGTAATGCTCAACTTCTTATTTGTGTGTCTTGAGGTCTTAAAGAATGGCAGTGGCGTTTTCCAGTCAACATGGTGTAATTTGACAAAGAATTTTAAGAATTAGAGGGTCAATAACGTCTATGGACTATATTAATATTTGTTTTATTATGAACCATACTGTAGTCTGTTTGCTAAACAACATTCTTTCATCCGCAATCCCTTACTAGATTCATTGAGTATTGTCGAAAAAAATACTATATTTTGTAGTTTGGCTACTTCCGCTGTCACGACTTGAACTGCGTGAAAGTTGCCTTTGAAAATAATGATTGATAATTTCTTTTACAAGTATATACGATGCCCAAAAAAAATCGGAGTTTTAGCAGTCTTGCAAATCAATTCAAATACTTAAATCAGCCTGAAACTTTACACAACATAGAATAATAATATTCCTAGACTTTACGTGTTGAAAATTACTTACAAATCCATTTAGTAATATGAAAAGTGTGTATATCCTATGATAGATGTCATACTCCCAAATTAAAGAAGCAACTCGCCTTGTTTCTCGTGAATGAATACATGTATTAACTCCTTTTGTCTAGAAGAATGAAAAAAAGAAAAAGAAAAAAAGAATGCTGCTTAGGCCTAAAGAAAATTAAGACGTCCTCGTGCCGTAGCGGCCCCGTGGCATCGCGAGCTGTCCGCCTACGTTTTTGTTTTTGGTTTGTTTTGTTTTGCTTTTTTGTGTGGTTTTTTTTTTGGTTTGTTGTATCTGAGAATGTTCTTGTATATGATTTATCATCGTTATTAATTTCAATTGGTCAGCGCCTTGCTCCAAAACGGAAGGCCACTAATAATAATAATAATAATAATAATAATAATAATAATAATAATAATAATAATAATAATAATAATAATAATACATTTATATAGGCTTACACATCCGTCAGCTTTAAGCCCTGGAAAAGGAAGAAAAAAACATACATACATATGTGCTACTTTTTCTCAAACAAGTATACATTACCTTATACACATAAGTTAGTAACAATAACAGGTACATGTCATACATCTAAAATAAACATTCTCAGTTATCATATAAAGTATACAAATTTTAGAGATATAAACACATCATGCAATAGGACCTCTGTTATTGGGACACCCCTGAAAGACTGAAAAATTACCTGGGTTTCCGGGAGAAGCTCAGAATGATGGAAGCGTCATCACTGCATGCAAGCCAATGAATATACATGTACGTCTTTAATATTGGTCTATTGAGATTGAATAACTCTGCAACTTTGCCCCTTACACCCATTTCAACAAGTGACACCTTGCTGACTTTACAACCTTGCAAGTGTTGGTCATAAAAATGTAGGTGACCAACTTTTAAAACCGGCCTTTCAATCGCAGACATTAGCAGTGATTGCAAAATGCCAAGCACTAGACATGCAGCTTTATTATTCACCTGATGAGTATTCGTGGAGATCAGTTTCATAGTTTGTCCCATTGCTTCATGAATTGAAACAATCCGACAATCAGTTATTGCAAGGGTTTGTTAACTTAGTCTAGGTGTTGGCATAGCTTCTTCTGATTTGTCAAGTGTCAGGACAATTTTCTTTGTTCCTTTCATTGTCTTGTACTTGTAATAACAGACTGTCTTATTCATGTATGTTAGGCATTGTGGTGAAAACATGAAAATCATTCTTGAAATTTCTTTGAAATTAAGGGAACACTTGACAAAATTGTTCCGATTTGACGGAGACCTTGTTCTGATTAGGGATATACATTATAATTTATAAATAAAAATTCCGTTCCCTGGAATCTTGTACCAATTTCCCAGGTTTCCCAATTCCCTGGGAACCTAATAACAGAGGTAGGGCCTATCACTGCATTGATCGTCCTGTAATGTACCCATGCAGCCTACTTACAAAGCAAAAGAATAGACATACCAAAACTATAACTTGAATCTCAAAATAAAGAAGTTACATTGGAGGTCGCATATAGCAAGGTCGGTAATAACGAGCTCAGTTATAACGAGGTTGATCCAAATCTCCATTTATTTTCCTTATCTATACCTTGTAGTCATGATCACCAACAACGAGGTCCTAATTGCAGAAAGATCACCTATAATAAGGACCATGCTGGTGGTTGACTTGTGTGAGTGGCATAAATAACAGCACTAGGCCAAATCATTGTTCAGTACATTATATTGGTACCTAATGTTTGATAACCATACATCATGATACCTGCATGTACACTGTAATGAATAACGACCTATGTGCCTGCTCAATTGCCTACCCCCATGTGTTTCCATTGCCTGTAGTTGTAGAGAAGTGGGGGTGTTGATTGATAGTTTACATCCCTCCCTCATCAAGGGGCCTATTCATGATTTGTCATGATTCCAATTAGCCAGGCTAGAGGGGATGGGCAAAGCAAGCTAGATAGACATCATGCATCATTGGCATTGTAGAAAGCCATGATGATGACATGCTGTGTGTTGTCTGTCTGCATCCTTTTCTTTCTCAGGATTCCATGCCATTGCATTGCTTTTAATTACGAGTACTCACTATTTTATAAATCTGCTCTCATCAATGAAATCCCCAATATCATCTTTCCTTTTTTATCTGTTTTGTACATGTACATGGCTTACTCTTTAAATCAATTGCAATGGCATCCACAGGGATTATTTTTACATCTCTAACCATGTCATCAGTGACTTCTCTTGAAAAGGCCTGCCCTTTGGCTATGATCGCATATAACGAGAGCCAGCTATAATGAGGTAATCACGTCAGTCCTGACAACCTCGTCATGCACAATGTCCACTGTATCAAGTCACTTCATCAGTTGAAATATTTGGGGAAGTAAAATGCTTTATGTTTTTCTTAGATTTATCAAGACAATCAACATTTCCTAATCATAAATCAATATAATAGGTTTCATCAATAATTAATACTGATAAGTGTGATTTGTTACATGTATAAAAAAAAAACTCCTCAGGTAACATGAATTTGATCTCTAATTTTTACAAATTAGCTGACCATGGTGAATGTTGTTGGACTTGACTCATTGAGTTGTACTTCCTCATTGCTACTAACACCCTAAATGTACAATTAACCACATGATAGCATGGAAGAATGAAAAAGTAGAATAAGATAAGGCATACATAGAATTCAATAACATTGAGAACTGATTTTTTTTTTTTTTGTCAAAGCTCTTACTTTTCATCATATTTGTGAGCCAACAGCAGATTCACCTTGATATGGGAGGGTATTGGTTGTTTCTTTTTGGGGGAGGTTTGTCCCACTCTGTTATTCTCAAATTCTTCTCCAAGATATTCCTTGAGGTGCTTACAAGTTCTTTCATTCATAGGGGCTGATTGATTGGTAAAACCATTGCACCTGGCAAGAACAACAACAACAACAACAAAAACAAAAAAAAAAACAACAAAAAATAACTTTCATTCATTGAAGTCATCCCAAAATAGTCATGATATGTAGGGATGTTAATAAAATTTCACAATGAAAATTGACTACAGACTCTGAGCTTTATTCTTAAGTTTATTCTAAATATCTTACTTGAGAGAGATAGAGACAGAGACAGACAGAGAGAGAGAGAGAGAGAGAGAGAGAGAGAGAGAGAGAGAGAAAG
>JAOYNN010092187.1:0-11804 GCA_025770095.1 Goniobranchus kuniei | reverse complement strand
TAACCGTTGCCACTTTCCAATAGAAATCACGTTCTGGGAGGGGGGCAATATAACAGAGGACCCAACAGCTGTGAAATAACACCATTCAGCCTTTAAATCAGCCAAAAGTACTTCCAATGCAACAACAAAATTACTTATTATCATTCATTGGTCATATTTTCTCATCAATGGAGAAAAAATTATTACAGGATTGTTGAATGCTTACACAAAATATTAACATTTGAGTGAGCTGTTGTTATGAGTGCAACCATCTTCTAGTATCAATCCCTAAACATAATCCCCCACCATGGTTGCATCCAAGTTTCAAATGTATCTTTGCTTCATTTCCTTTATATCCTGGTGAAATCTCCGACCATGCCCCTTACTTATATCCCCCATATTGTCACTTGTAAAAAAAAAACTCAAGATGCGAGCGAAGATGGAACATCTTGATTGATATCCTGCAACCCATCTTCTGATAGTTCTGAATCAAACTTCCTACAAAGTCTTGGTAATTTTCAGCCTTTCTGTATACAAGAATTCTATAAACAACACGTCGGAAAGATTTCCATGCAGCTTAGACTACATTTCCCCCGGAATGCTTTACTTTCTAGCATGTCTTTATTTCTGGGCCTGTGAATATGTCAGCCTTTGTTAACTCTGGGGACATTGTTTTAAGATGTTAAAAGCTGGGCCTGTTTTCTCCAAGGCTTTAATAAAACTGCTTGGCTAGGCTGAGTTTGATGTGGAGGGGTGGCATCAACACTTTGTTCATCTTCACAAGCGGCTGGTGGACATTTGTGTGCTTCCCAGGCATCAGGTTTCTCTGACTGGTCAGTTTTTTCAAAGAAAGGGATGATCATCGGCCCGGCTGTCCCATAGTAAAACGGAGGCAGAGGAGTGTTTCGTGTAACCTTCCTGCAACCCAAGAACCCTTAGCATTTTGAAATTCCCCACATACCTGCCACTGATAAGCATTATAATTAATTATTTCAAGGAAACAAAGACTCTTTCTTAATAGTTTCTTTTAACATAGCCCCGTATTAAATTCTGTCAGTCTGTTATTGCAAAACATACATTTTATTTTATATAAAAATTATTATGTACGGAAAATTTTCACTCAGATAATTCATTATTAAAATAATAATGAATATATGGCATTCATTGCCCTTTTCATACATTGTTTGTATCAATTGGCAATTGGCTTGATATATCTAAGTGTCTCTTGGCGAAGATATTGTGTTTCTCCCTTGATTTGGCTATGGTTGGGTTTTCCCGGTTTTCCCCTTTCTTCAAAAGAAAGGACTTTCTTGGGAAAATGTGACCCTCTCCCCAAACATATGAAAGCATATAAAAAAATTAAAACTTCAATAAACAAAAGAAAAGCCTTGGCAATTGAAGTTCGAATGTCAGGAAAATTCGAAAAATATTACATTTTTCTGCAACACTAGGTTGTACGAAGGGGCATAGCTCTTTAAATTTGCAAATGTTCAACTGAAAACTGATTCATGTGTTGATAAATTACTTTTTTATAGGTTAGTTGTATCACCTAGCAGTATTTATGGGTATTGTTACCTTTATGCCGTGCTTTCCTAACCCTACTCCCTTAAAAATCGCAAAAATCGGGAATCCCTTAACTCCTTAATTCGACTTATAGAAAATTTATTGTCACTAATGAATTCAGCGCCCCAAAATCTTTTAGGAAGCATTAAAAATTTCAGATAAACAAAATCTTGTTGCATCGTGTTATAGTTTTTAAATAGTTTGCTTCATCTGAACTATTGCTGAATTATTCGTAACCGAGTATTTGTTTTTGTGATATTGAGTTAAATGCACAACGTGTAAAAATTGTTGGTTATTTGAATACTTTTTTGTGTATTTAACTCTTAGATTAATTTCTTCTAAAGAATGGATAAAATACCCGAGATTGGAAATTTGAATTTTTTCCATTGCAGTTTGGATTAACTCTACCTAAGATTATGCATATAGGATAGTAGTCTTCAGGCTATATCTTCAACAACAACAAAAATTTGGTTTGCACATTAATGATTGGTCCTATGAACAAAGATGATTTTGCTTTCTTCAAAAAGTATAATTTGTGTGACTGCATCCTGTTATTAAAAGAATATTCAGTCCATGACTTATATTCTTGTCTCTTTTCATTTACAGAAATTTAGGGATTGCTGTAAGTCGCACTTTGAACATGATGTACAATTCCACAGGACCGTTGTCATAGGACTGCGAGATCATATGATGGTCTTTTCTTGCATTTATTGAAATTTTTACAAAACATTATTGATTAAAAATATAAAAAGTATCATCTCTACTAGTTTTTTTTTCTTATTCTGATGTCACTGACTTGAAAAAATGTGAATGAAAATATCTTGTCAAATATTACTAACAGTATGTGCATTTCTGCTTTCATATTGTCTTTCAAGTGTCTTAATTGATTTTACATGAAAATCACTTAAAAAATGGTATCCTGACTAATACTGTGTGTCATCTTTAAAAAGAACATTTTTTTTCGTTTTGAGAAATTGGTCACAAAGTTTAGATTTTGTTGGCGGATATTAAACAGTGACATTTTTGTAATAATTGATTACCTGTGGTAAGGTTAAAATAGGTAAATGTCAAAAGGGAAGGTAAATTAAATGTAGCCCTTTAATCACTTTCATAAATCTGATATTCATACACTGAATTGGCTTTCATAGTATGGAGAGTATGTGTATTCACACTGTTACAGCATTAACTGCTTAAGTTGATTACAATGCTAAATTGAAGTCCTCAAGTAATGGACTTTATTTCACGTTCAGACCAGCGCTGCCTGTGAAAATACAGGATGATCATTTCATAATGCAACCCATGGAGTATGTGAAAAATGCAATAATTACCTTCAACCCTAGTGCTGTAAATGCACACAATGCTGCTCTTCACACAATGTGAGGATTGTGATAAAGCTTGTACTCTCGACTTGAATCTAGCACTTAATATCTGTCTAAGATTTTGATTCGGCCAAAAATCATTTTTAGTTTTGGCATGTGAGTTCATAATAAACATTTTCTCATGGTTGTGCATTTAAATGATTGCTCTTTACTTATGATGTTAATGCAGTGACAGATAATAATGGGCATGCCCTGCAGTCAAAGAATTGCATTCAAGTGAGTTCTACCAAAAGAATTCTTGGCCCTTTTGCTCAATATTGCCATCACTTATCACACTCACCTTTCTTTTCTTTTCATTATTCATTCATTCGCTCCGGGTTTTAGGGCTCTTTTCAACAAATTGTTCACAATAAAATGCAAGTTTAAAGGAGTCTTTTATTTAGAACTTGTTATGCATTATACGAAGACAGAAATAAATAAAAAGTCACATACAAACAGTTCATTTCTCAAATGTGCACACTCAACACTTACACACAAAATGAATAAGAAGAAAGTAAAATTATTCCAAAATGGGGGATAAGAAGAGAAGGGCAATTTGAGATGAAAAATATCAAAGAAAAAAGTTTGCACCGGTTGTTGATTGCTGACAATTATTTTTCAGAAGTATGTTGGAAAGGCCTGCTCAAAAAAATGTTCATCACTGTTCACTGCAAGAATCTTTGCTATTTTCCTATTTATATAGTACCAGGATATATTCTACACATATTTACTTGAAATTAAAGGACTAGCCTGACTTCAACATTGTATCAGTATACGTGTTAATATAATATCAATGGCATGGTTATGAACACTGAGTTTGCATATCAATAGGAGAATGAATGACACATATTATAATTCAAATAAAAGAGTAGTTTGCAAAGTTTGATATATACCTTTCCTGATGTGAGTATGAAGATGCATATGGCAAGATCCAAAACTTGTACAAATGTGTTTTTTTAATTTCATGGCAAATGATCAACATTGGAGAAAGAACTGAAACAAGGGAAAATAATTCCAACCTTTGATTTAAGAGCTGTCATTATATCTTTTCCCCTTACAACAAAGCAGAAAAACAAAACAAAATGTAACATTTTTTAGGATGATGATGTTATTAAATTCAGTTGATAATGAATTACATAAATATGTTTATGAAGACTACAAATCAGATGCAAATGGGAGTTGGGGGTGGAGGATGGACTTAACGTCTACCATGACGCTTGCTCAACCCGTTTTCTTTTCTCATCTTCATCACCCTGATTACAAAGTAGAATCTCACTTACAATTCTTCATTCCTGAAAGATGCACATATTTCAAATTTTGGTTGGCCTGATAATAATCCAATTTACTCATTCCATTCAATTGCAATAAAAAAACCATACTCTTCATCTCTTTCCATCCAAATGATTCCATATCAGCCACACAACATGCAAACTGTGCATGCATTAGAACTTTTGATCAATCCTTTGTCGATCAATGTTTATTTCAATATCACAAAATAAAGAACGCCAATAATTCATGGACAGTGTCTTGTCAATACATTTTGTGTCATCATCCAAATCACCTTGCGTTATCCTTATAGTTACAAAGGATGCAGCATTCAGAAAGAAAATCATTCAAATTATTGACAAATATGAATCAACTTGTCATAAGATTAGTAATATTTATAAATATCTCATTAATAAAAATGAAGTGAGAAAACAAAAATAATAAAGCCTCACAATTACACATATATGACAAAGCTGCAGATCACGATTTGCTGTTGGGAAACATATGTTCAAGCAAATACATGATTAACAAATAAATTGTACATTCATAAATCAAGACGTTGCAAAATATGTTAATGAAAGACCTGTATCAGCTTTTCAATATTTTAAGTATGACATAAGTCAGCTGAACTTAGTATGTAACACACAGACAGAATTTGTAGTAATGAAAATGATGTGTAACAGAACTCCCATGGTTGAATCTGTGATGGACTAATAAACCCAAAACATGGAACAAACTTAGATTTTATAGACAACAGCAAAAAATAAAATGGGAACAGTGTGCTATTCCATCTTTTTGATCCATCATAATCAGAGAGCCTATAAAAGTAGGATGGGAAACTTACCACTTCCCATTGCAGCCCACTTTGGATAAATGTAATCACTTTTATGGGGCGGGCAATGAAATAGGAATGGTAAAAAAGGCCACCATTAATAGAAGGAAAGAGGAATGAACCATGTATTCAGCGTTTCTATATTGATCACACGGTGTTGGGCCAAGTTTCATTTCTGTTTTAGTTTTAGGCTCTGTGTGACAAGGGGCACTTCACTATATATAAGGGATGATGCACATATAGGCCTACTACTACTACTACTACTACTACTACTACTACTACTACTACTACTACTGTACTGTTGTGGAGTCAACAAAGGATACATTTACATTTAATCATATAAAAAGCATAAAACTAGAATTGTTGGAAAGTCACAATTCCCTACGAACAAACTCCTCTTGCCTAAGGTAAGTGCAGATGCACATATAACCAATTTATTACACATATAACTTCAGATAAAATCCTTTTTTTCCTCTCAGCCAAATCAGTCAGTACTCTCTGGCTAACATTCCTACAAAGGGGTAATTATTAGCATTGAAGTCAGAGGTCACAAAAATTGTCAATCTCTGCATGAGACCATCAATTTTTAGTGTATCAGTGACCTCACCCCTTGTTTGAAAATTAAGCATCATCATCCAACCAGAAAGTCTGATTGTGACATTGTATCAAATGACTGTTTACTTTCTCCAGTTCAGTTGTCTACTATTCTACATTCTGAAAGGTGTGAAAGTTTCACCTTGTTTGGAAAGATGCACAGTCATTCATAGTCTTTGTGCAGACAGATGGCTGTATTACCCATTGGCCCCTACATTGGATTTGAACCACAAGCTTTTGACATATTTCTTTTCTTATTTCAATGTACTGAAAATATTTGACACATTTTTTTTTCAATGTAGTGAAAATATTTACAGATCAATTCCAGAAAAAAAGGGTACAATATTGTTACAACAGAAAATTATGCGCCTTGCCAAAAGGAAGATGTTAGTTGCATTGAGATGTCAGGGGGAGGGATGTAAACTAGAGAGCATTGAAATAAAATACTGTTTTATAGTAAATAGTCTTTTGTCTTTTACCAATTCAATCCTAGTGGAAAGATAACATAATAATAGAGATGGATTTTAAAGCAAGGAAGCTGGTATAATGCATGAAAATATAGATAAGGTGAAAAGTGATGTCATAAAATGGCCACTGAAGGAAGAATATATGATCTTAAATGGAGAGAACAAATGAGTGGACATTAAACACAACATATTTTGAGCTTGGGATATACAACAATAAATGCTTATAAATAAAAAAGCAAAAACTGGCCCCAAAGATGGCTGCAAATGAAATTAAAGAGGCCAAATATATGCATGCCCTTAGAAAGAATAAGGCTTAATCTTCCTTGATTTCACTTGGAGGAAGAACCTGTCAGTCTAAAGGTGCATTCTATGTGTATAAAAGGTGAAAGAGTAGAATAGTATCACTTGCAGCATTTGAAGGAAGCATTGAAGTATCTTATATTAAAGCTACATTGTGTAGAAAAAATTAAGGATTTTTCTGCATTATCTTCGTAAAGAGAAGCAGCATTAATCTTTAAAATTTCTTTTAATGACATATTTTGTCACATCAGTTTCAAACTCCTTGAAAGTTTAGGTGAAAAGCTAATTTATTTAAGAGTTACAAAGCATGAATCAAGCAAGAAACTGATGTCCCCTTTACATTCTAGAATGTGCTTATACATCCCCATTCCACTTCATCTATTTCTTTAGTTCAAGTGAAAGCTTAAAAGAGAAAATAAGTATTAAAACAAAGAGAAGCTGTTTTGAATTCCAATTTTATGGGCCAATATGGCCTATGTTCACACTGACTGAGGCTGGCAAACTTCTCATGTTTATTATACATGTGTAATGAACCATTGCTACCAGAAAAAAAGTTGCGCATAATCATTTCATTTAATTGAAGTAAGGACAATTTAACCAATTTTAATGATACCTGCCAATTTGCACATTCAATGTTCACAAATGCCATATAAATGAAATAATTGCCGAAAAAAACAAAATAAAACAACAACAACACTGTATTTAGATCTATGTCTGATTCTAAGTGAAAGAAAAGAAGGCTATTTTGTAACTGAACTTCAAATAGAGCAGGGTATTTTCAAGACATAACATGACAAGTTTTCTTCATGATATGTTTTGTGAATCATCAAAAGGTTGGTCAAGCCAAATGATGATCCAGGCCTTATAAGTTTTGACTCTCTTCTTTAAACATGTTGAGGTCAAGCCTCCAATTTCATTAGATTACAATGTACAGTAGAACCCAGATATTTCAACACCTATTAAGTCGACTTTTGGCTTAAGTCGACTTGATTTGGAATTCTTAACTTTTTCTCTATTCAGTACTACTACGTTGACATCCAGCAAGTCGACATTTTTTACCGCTCTTCTTTCTTATATTGACATGACCTGAAGTGCAAAGTGACTTTAATAGCTTACTGATACCATAGTTTAACACGCCACACACTCCGGAATCCAGCACGCAAGCTTATTCTTACTGAAACAGAAACTCTCCACTCATAGAACACACTCTCTCTCTCTTCCTCTGTATAAGTCTCACGTCCTCTCTCTCTCTCTCTGACCCTTTCTCTCGCTTTCCCCAATCTCTCCTCTCTCACTTTCTTTTCCCTCTCCTGTGTGGAGAATTTCTTTGCTTATCGATCACTCCGGCCTTAGGCATGCCCCAACCCAATTCCTGGCCACTGCTCTAGTAATAAAGTAGGCCTACAAAAAATAATATATAGGCCATCTAGACTTCCAGAAAATACTGGCATTTGAATTTTTATGACAATGCCCATGTGACTCTGTGTGTATGAGTGTGTGTTGAGTGCATATGCTTGCGTACACATGAGCGAGCGCAGATGAGTGCACCTGGAGTCTACAGAACTTTGTAGCACCTGAACATAGGTAGGCCTAATGATGGGATGCAAAGTCTCCTAAACGCCATGTCGATGACACATCAGCAATGACTACATCTACCATTACCGGTTTGACAACAAAAATATTGCTTGAAATAAAATGCTTTGAAAATGAAGTGGAAAACAAAAATCCACTAACAACATACAACGGCATCTTTGAGGGGCCGAGCTTTGTCCTGTCCTTATCAAGAGAGGTAACAAACTTAATAGTACAAAACAGTTTCCCCTGTTCCCCTTCAAATCTACTGCAATCTCTTATGTCGACTCTCTTTTTATTCGACGTGATTTCAATAGTCACAGCAATGTCGACTTGTGCGGGTTCTACTATATGTATAATTGAGAGATATGACAGTGATAGTGTTATGCATGGATATCTAAATCTGTAGGTTTTCTTTTTTCATCTTTTTAATATTCCTTATCATCAAATAGACACAGAATCCACATCTTACCCCTATCTCTTTCTCTCTCTTTTAGCCCTTGCTAATGAGTATGTGTTTTTTATGGGCTCTATGAGGTGAGAGAGAGAAAGACATTAATAGATAGATTTTTTCTCTCTCTCTCTCTCTCTCTCTCTCTCTCTCTCTCTCTCTCTCTCTCTCTCTCTCTCTCTCTCTCTCTCTCTCAGTGAAAGTATGGCTGCCATAATTTGTTGAGTGCCATTAAAGTATCTTTGCTACTACCATTGTAAATAAGGCAAGAACAAATGTGAACAATTCTTTAACTTTTGTTACATTTTCTCTTTGTTATGTTTTCCATACACTAAACACTCCCATCCCATTTTTAAAGGGATTATGATATATAGATATAGATATAGATTTTCCCTACCTTAATGTTTTGGGTTTTGTTTTTTTGTTGTTCAGGTTTTTCTGTGTGTTTATTTTGTTTATATATCTGTATTTGTAGCTGCAATACATTAATTAGAACCAGTATGAAGTATCTCATAGAAAAAAATAACACACACAAGATGTAATCATTAACAGTTCACATCTCTTTTTCTAGTCTGTTGGCAATGTTTGAACATGCCACTGGAGATTCAAAAAATCTGAGAAAAAAACAAATGCAACACCTTACAGATTGGTTTCATAGAAACCTCCATTAAATGTCAACATTTTACCAAGTGGGCAACACAATATATACCACAATGTTTGTTCTTGTTTATTTTATCCGGAAAACAAACAAAAATTTACTCGTTTATTTGTTGTTGTTTTCTTATCTTTGAAACACGGAGTAAGTACATAAAATTGGGGTCAAACTGACCAAATTCCGAACCAATTAAGATTTCTTTAAAATTCACTATAAAAAAACAAAAAACAAAACAAAACAAACTGTGCAGAAAGCAAAAGTTTTATATCAACTTCAGTCTAAGCTCTTGTTTCATATTATCCTTCAGATTTCTTTTCAATCCATTTTAATGCTTTGTGTGATAAAATACATCATAGACAATTCGCCACTGAAAAAGGTAGTTCATAGGAGACATGCTAGGAGGTAGGGATTTCATGATAGAAACATTTCAAAAGTTAAAACATACACATCCAAAATTATTGATTTTACTTTAGACTGAATGTTGCAGTCCCAATGGAGAAAATCATCTAAAAGTTTTGGTACAAAACAAGAAAAAGCAACCAAAGATTTAAAAATAATTGAGGTTAAAGCAAATTTGAAATTGTAGCGAGTAATATAAAGTATTTGATAAAGCAACAAATATCACAGTCTTTTCACTTTTAGTCAAATACTTATAAACCAAGGCAGTTTGATCTATAAAATCCACACATTTTTGTCACAACAACAATGGGGAAAGAAAAACAATTGTTTACGAGTATGCTTGCAAGATGTTATCCTGTGATATACATTGGTCCTTGTAACCCCTTAAACTGACATTGATAAATACTGATAAAATCAAATCTTAAATTTTAAATAAAAATCATGAAATGAACACATGGAAACATTAATACATTAAATAATTCAAAACTTTTGAAAATTATAACAAGTTACTGTTGAACCATTAAAAAACAGAAGGAGAGAGAAATGATGCAAGCATGAAATACTCTTAAATCCATTTGTTGCCATACATTTATTTTACCAAAAATTCTTACTTGTCTATAAAGCTTGCAGAAATATTCTTAGATTGATGAGGAGGAAAGTGAGAGACAATGTCATCCAAAGAAATTATTTATTCAAAGTAAATCTTTAAAAGTCAATTTATGCAGACCTGCTACACTGATAGCTACACAGCACACTCTAACAATTAATCAGGGCACAGAAATGACAGAATTTCAATAAAGAATGTCATAAATACATAGAACAATATAATTTTCAAAATGTTTATATAAAATGAAACTGACTTCTTCAAATCATTAAGGTAAGATGTGTATCCAAACAAATGACCTCTAACTACACACATCTGCTTGACAGAGAGAAGGTTTCCGTACTAACCAGGCAAAATAAAATTTGTGTTAGATTTAATTTAACAAAGTGCACATATGATTATGATAAGAAATGCAAAGATAAAGGCATCTGTTTCCAATTATATATACCAGTACATAAGAATATTTAAATTCATCCAAATCCACATCTTAAGAAAATAGAGGTTAAACGATGTCAATGACTGGAAACTTAATGACTACATTAAAGTAAAAGTATTCTCTAGTCAATCTAGGTAATAAAAAGTCTCTAGAAAATAAACTTCTCACTAATAAAACTTGTACTGTTTATACCTATCAACTATCATATTGTACATACATTAAGTAAAAAGAGCATTATGTGCTTAAGTCACTTTTGCAATCTGCAAAATTAAAGAAATTTGTAGCTTAACAAAAGCTTTCATCATTCCACATTTTAATTTGTCATTGGCTAACAATGTAATGTAACCTAAACATATGTCCACCGCATATTCAATTTAATTAAATTATGGTTGACAACTGGAAAATACCAGTGGAACAAAGATTTATCTCATAGCTTTTTAACCACATTCTTAAAATCAAATGAAAGGGAAAAGTAGGGGTAAAATCAACAAATATGGGGCATGAAAAGATTTACCTGAGGAGAGGCTGCCAAAGAGCAACTAAATTCAAACACAGACTCAAAACGAGTCTCATGGACATAATACATCATGTAAGAAACAGCACTGACCAAACAAGAAGAATGTGAAAGAAAGATAAAACTATGATTAAAAAAAAATTGTTTTAATTCATACTCCTCTTGCAAGTGTCAAGAATGTCAACATTTTCTTATTTTCCTTGTAAGGACATAATATCTCATTCCTAGCCCTAGCTGAAAATCTTTCAAAGAATCAAATCAAATATATGACAATATAAACACTAAGGTTATATTGCAATGCACTCAACAATGCTCATTGCTCATGTTCATTAGCCTGTAAGTTTGATAGGATCTTTTTTTTTTTTTTTTGGTTCTGTCCAGAAAAATATCTATGACTATGACTATTGTAGAAAAATAAAACCCCAAAATCAACTAATTAAGCCTTTATAAAGATTTTTCAGATTTCAATTTTTTGGCCCATATACATAGTTTTGTTTTTTTTTATTGCTCTTTTCAACTGTTTCCCAACTACTGTCTACACTTGACCGCCAAATCAGTAGCCATCACATATGCAATATTGTGGAACAACAAAATATGTCTTAGAAAGCTTTGTAGCTTCACTATCACATGTCAATCTGCTTTCCAATAATAATCATAGCATGTCTGTGTGCATTGGTGAGAGTGAAGGGTGAAAGACAGGTTAAAATGGAAAAATGAGGACCAATATGTGGCAGTGTTTTAGTGGAATGAGTGCTGAGAGAGAGAGAGAGAGAGAGAGAGAGAGAGAGAGAGAGAGAGAGAGAGAGAGAGAGAG
>JAOYNN010092186.1:0-17762 GCA_025770095.1 Goniobranchus kuniei | reverse complement strand
AAACCAGGGCAGCGTAGAGTGGTCCAGTTGAACCCGTTGCTGTGTTGTTTCCAACCTGGGTTGTCAAAATGTTGCTTCATCAATTCTGCTGCCCTCTGAGGCGGATTTGGTGTCCGGAGCTGTTCCTGTAAGGGCATGAAGAATTTCATCCCGACTGTCCTCTGTCAGATACCAATCAAGAAGCATGTTCTCTTTTGTTTTGGTGTCCTTTTATGCGAATGTGACCGTGCTTATCTTAGCTTTCTTTCTTGGTAGGCCGATTGCAGTCATTGCTGCTCCTTTGGGACAGTCACTAGTGCGGTGTTTTTTCCCTGGCTGTACGAACTTGCTGGGAAGATGTGTGCTGGCACTGGGAGGAAATAGGCTGGCACTTGGAGGAGGTGTTGTGGCACTTGGAGGAAGTACACTGAAACTTGGATAAGGTTGGTTGGAAGTAGGAGGAAGAAAGCTGGCTGGGAGGAAGTGTACTGGCACTTGGAGGAAGTACACTGAAACTTGGATACGGTGGTTGGTAGTAGGAGGAAGAAGGCTGGCTGGGAGGAAATGTACTGGCACTTGGAGGAAGTGTACTGGCACTTGGAGGAAGTACACTGAAACTTGGATAAGGTTGGTTGGAAGTAGGAGGAAGAAGGCTGGCTGGGAGGAAGTGTACTGGCACTTGGAGGAAGTACACTGAAACTTGGATAAGGTTGGTTGGTAGTAGGAGGAAGAAGGCTGGCTGGGAGGAAATGTACTGGCAATTGGAGGAAGTGTTCTGGCACTTGGAGGAAGTACACTGAAACTTGGATAAGGTTGGTTGGAAGTAGGAGAAAAAGGCTGGCTGGGAGGAAGTGTACTGGCACTTGGAGGAAGTATTCTGACACGAGTTACTAACGCTTGCTTTCATTGACCTGAGATATCAGTGGACCAATGAAATCAGTTGAAGCTTCTTTCACTTGAAATCTCAGTCTATAATTTAGAGGGCTGTATGCATAGCCTTTGCCTTCAATTATTGTCTAAAAAATGAAAAGGCAATATCATTCTGTAGAATGTTGACCTAAAGTACTCATTCCAACTTTCCATTAAAGTACTCATTCCAACTTTCCATTAAGATGTTTGTTTTTGCAAGCATTGAAGAATGTGTTGTTTATAATGAAACGCCTGTATTACAAAGGTCAGCCAATCAGACCATGATAAAGCAACTGCCAAATTGTTCCTTTTGAGGAATTTTTATCAATGGATTTGCATTGATCTTTTGTAGTTCACTCCTGTGAGTCATATATGCTGTTATTTTTCAAAATGCTGAGTTTCCAAACCCAAACAGTGTGTCAGTAATGATAAGAAGTGGGGGAGTTTGGATATCCAGTATGATGAATAAAAAAATTCCTTGTTATCAATCAAAAATGGCATTAGTCGACCCATTCGCCTGATCTAATATAAGGTATAATCCACAACAATCACAATCGAAGATTAAAAAAGAAAATTGCTCATACAAACAATTATGCATACAGCACAAAGGTTGTGGACTATGCAAACCTTTGCATAACTCCAATGAGTGTCCAATACCGTATGTTGTCTTATTAAAGGTAGTGGCCTATGCATTCCCTTGCATAACTCCTATCTATAAGTGGTTTACACCATATGTCGTCTTAATAAAGGTGGTGGCCTATGCATTCCTTTGCACAACTCCAATGAGTGACCTATATAATACGTCGTCTTATTAAAGGTGGTAGCCTATGCAGTCTTTTGCATAACTCCAATGAGTGGCCTATTCCATATTATCATCTTATTAAAGGTGGTGGCCTATGCATTCTTTTGCATAATCCAAAGACTGGCCTACACCATATTATCATCTTATTAAAGGTGGTGGCCTATGCGTTCTTTTGCATAATCCAATGAGTGGCCTACATCATATTATCGTCTTATTAAAGGTGGTAGCCTATGCATTTCTTTGCATAACTCCAATGAGTGGCCTACACCATATTATCATATTATTAAAGGTTGTGGCCTGGTGTTGCATAATCCAATGAGTGGCCTACACCATATTATAATCTTATTAAAGGTTGTGGACCATGCATTCTTTTACATAATTGCAATGAGTGGCCTACATTATATTATTTTCTTATTAAAAGTGGTGGCCTATGCATTCTTTTGCATAACTCCATTGATTGGCCAAAACCATATCATCGTCTTATTAAAGGTTGTGGCCTATGCATTCTTTTGCATAACTCCAATGAATGGCGTACACCTTATATCGACCTAACTAGAGGTAGTGGCCTATGCATTTCTTTGCATAACTCTAATGAGTGGCCTACACCCAGTATCATCTTATAAGAGGTGATGGCCTATGCATCTGTTTGCATAACTCCAATGAGTGGCATACACCTTATATCATCTAACTAGATGTAGTGGCCTGTGCATTCCTTTGCATAACTCCAATGAGTGGCTTACACCATATTATCGTCTTATTAAAGATGGTGGCTTATGCATTCTTTTGCATAACTCCAATGAGTGGCTTACACCATATTATCGTCTTATTAAAGGTGGTGGTCTATGCATTCTTTTGCATAACTCCAATGAGTGGCCTACACCATATCATCTTATAAAAGGTGGTGGCCTATGTCTTTTGCCTAACTCATTTGAGCGGCCCACACCGTAATGTCATTGCGTTATAGGTATTGGTAAATGCATTCCGAGGATAACTCCAATGAGTTACCTACACCATTTTATGTCTTCTTAATGAAAATTGTGGTCTATGCATTCTTTTGCATAACTTCTGTGAGTGGCCCGTGCGCTATATCTTCTTATTTGAAATAGTGACCTATGCATTCTGTTGCTTAGCTCAATGAGGGGGCCCACAATAATTGTTTTCTTGTTCAAAAGACAGACACCTGAATTCTTTTGCCTACACCCGTTGTCAACAAAATGGTCGATGCATTCTTTCGTACAACTCCGATTTATCTGATTCACTGTGTTTTACTTGTCAAAGAAAAGGTCTATGCATTCTGTTGCATAAATCCAATGATGGTCATAGTTTCAAAACTTCACTCAAGAAACTTGTATAAATCTTTGTTTTGAAACAACCAATGCGATGCGTGGTGACTGTATCTTATTGTTCAGAGATATTATCTTCGAATTCCTCTGGATAAATGAATTGAAAGACATACATTACCCTTTTTTTTAATTAAAAAGAGGGATCTATAAATTTCTTTGATTGAACCTCATGGGTGGCATATACATTGTGTTTTATTATTCAAATAGTGGCAATTATATTGCAAAATTTGTGACTATCATTCTCGACGTGTTACATTTCTTTAAAAAGTTGGTCTACGAATTCCATTCAATATATCCAATGAGTGGCTTGCAGATTGTGTTTAATGTTCAAAATGTATCACTAATGAATTAATTTGAATGCATGTATGGAGTTGCAAAAACAGTGTGTTTTATTAATAGAATGGCACGTGCATTCTTTGAATATCTTCAATGAGTCCCCTACACCCCGCGTTCCATTATCAAAATAATGACCTATGCAGCCTTTTGCATACCTTCAATGACTGGCCAACGCTCTGTGCCTTGTTATTCACAATACTGGATTTTGCATTCTTTTGATTAATTTCAATGAGTGGCCTAGACCCTATAATTATCATCTTATTAAAGGTTGTGGCCTATGCATTGTTTTGCATATAAGTCCAATGAGTGGCCTACACCCTACATCGTCTTATCAGCGGTAGTGGCCTATGCATTCCTTTGCATAACTCCATTGAGAGGACTACACCTTATATCATCATATTGGAGGTTTGGGCCTATGCATTCCTTTGCATATCTCCACTGAGTGGCTTACATCCAATATCTTCTTATTAAAGGTAGTGGCCTACACCCAATATCTTCTTATCAAAGGTAGCGGCCTATGCATTCCTTTGCATAACTCCAATGAGTGGCCTACACTATAATATGTTGTCTTAATTAAGGTGGTAGCCTATGCATTCTTTTGCATAACTCCTAAGCGTGGCCTACACCATACGTCCTCTTATTAAAGGAGATGGCCTATGCATTCCTTTGCATATGAGTGGCCTACACCATATGTCCTCTTAATAAAGGTGGTGGCCTATGCATTCATTTGTATAACTCCAATGAGTGGCCTACACCATACGTCCTCTTCATAAAGGTGGTGGCCTATGCACTTCTTTGCATAACTCCCATGAGTGACCAACACTATACGTCCTCTTGATAAAGGTGGTGGCCTATACAATCCTTAGCATAACTCCAATGAGTGGCCCACACCATACATCCTTTTAATAAAGCTAGTGGCCTATGCATTCCTTTGCATCACTCCAACGAGTGGCCTACATCCTCTTACATCTAACTCCAGTGGTGGTTACCTATGCATTCCTTTGCATAATTCCAATGAGTGGCCTACATCCTCTAACATCTAACTCCAGAGGTAGTTACCAATGCATTCCTTTGCATCAATCCAATGAGTTACCTACACCATTTTATTTTTTCTGAATGAAAATTGTTGCCTATGTATTCTTTTTCATAACTTCTGTGAGTGGCCAACACTCTATATATCTTCTTATTTGAAATAGTGACATATGCATTCTGTTGCTTATCTCCATAGAGGGAGCTCACAATAATTGTTCTCTTCTTCAAAAGACTGATACCTGAATTCATTTGCCAACATCCTGTATAAAAAAATGGTCCATGCATTCGTTGCATAACTCCGTTTTATATGATGCATTGTGTTTTACTTGTCAAAGAAAATGTCTATACATTCTGTTGCATAACTCATATGATGGTCATAGTTTCAAAACTTCACCACCCAGAAAGTTCTCTAATTGTTAGTTTGAATTCAACCAATGCGAAACGTGCTCACTGTATCTTATTGTTAATAGATTTTATCTATAAATTCTTCTGGATAACTGCATTGAATGACATACATTACCTATCTTAATACAAAACGAGGGATCCACAAACTCCTTCGATTAAACCCCTTTATACATTGTGTTTTACTATTCAAAAAGTGTTCTTTTTTCATGATTGATGATTATCATTCTCGACATGATACATTATTTAAAACGGAAGTCTATGAATTCCATTTAATATATCGATTGAGTGGCATACACATTGTGTTATATTTTCCAAACGTATAGAGTCGCAAAAACAGTGTGCTTTATGAAAAGATTGTCACTTGCAGTCTTTGCATAACTTGATTGAGTGGCCAACACACTGCGTTTCATTATCAAAATAATGACGTATGCAGTCTTTTGCATAACTGGAATCTGTGGCCTAACCCCCGCGTTTCGCTATCAAAAATGGCCTATGCAGTCTTTTGTATATCTTCAACTTCAATGACTGGCGAACGCCTTGTGTCTTCTCATAAAAAATATTGGCTTTTGCAATGTTTTATAATTCCCATGAGTGGCCTATACTTGTGCGTTTCATTATCAAAATACTGGCGTATTAAGTCTTTTGCATACCCTCAATGACTGTCCAAAAGTTTGTTTCATCTTATTCAAAATGATGGCTTATGCTTCTTTTGCATACCTCCAATGAGGGGACTAAGCCTGTATTATCATCTTACTAAAGGTAAGTGGCCTATGCATTCCTTTGCATAACTCCAATGCACGGCCCTCAAACCATATCATCATTTTAGAGGTAGTGGCCTATGCATTCCTTCTTATAAATTCAATGAGTGGCCTACACCCAATATCTTCTTATTAAAGGTGATGGCCTATGTATTCCTTTGCATAACACCAATGAGTGGCATGGATCCAATATCTTCTTATTAAAGGTGATGGCCTATGTATTCCTTTGCATAACACCAATGAATGGCCTACACCCAATAACTTCTTTTTAAAGGTGATGCTGTATGCATTCCTCTGCATAACTCCAATGAGTGGCCTACACCCAATATCTTCTTATTGAAGGTGATGGCCTATGCATTCCTTTACATAACTCTAATGAGGGGCCTACACCCAATAGCTTCTGATTTAAGGTGATGGCCTATGCATTCCATTGCATAACTCCAATGAGTGGCCTACACCCAATATCTTCTCATTAATGGTGATGGCCTATGCATTCCTTTGCATAACTCCAATGAGTGGCCTACGCCCAGTATCATCTTATTAAAGGTGAGTGCCTTTGCATTCCTTTACATAACTCTAATGAGTGGCCTACACCCAGTATCATCTTATTAAAGGTGATGGCCTATGTATTCCTTTGCATAACTCTAATGAGTGGCCTACACCCAGTATCATCTTATTAAAGGTGATGACCTATGCATTCCTTTGCATAACTGTAATTAGTGGTCTACACCCAGTATCATCTTATTGAAGGTGATGGCCTATGCATTCGTTTGCACAACTCTAATGAGTGGTCTACACCCAGCATCATTTTATCAGAGGTAGTGGCCTATGCATTCCACTGTAATTAGTGGTCTACACCCAGTATCATCTTATTAAAGGTGATGGCCTATGCATTCTTTTGCATAATCCAATGAGTGGCCTACACCCACTATCTTCTTATTAATGGTGATGGCCTATGCATTCCTTTGCATAACTGTAATGAGTGGCCTACACCCAGTATCATCTTATTAAAGGTGATGGCCTATGCGTTCCTTTGCATAACTCTAATGAAGGGCCTACACCCAGTATCCTCTTAATAAAGGTGGTGGCCTATGCACTCCTTTGGATAACTCCTATGAGTGACCAACACTATACGTCCTCTTGATAAAGGTGGTGGCCTATACAATCCTTTACATAACTCCAATGAGTGGCCCACACTATACATCCTTTTAATAAAGCTAGTGGCCTATGCATTCCTTTGCATAACTCCAACGAGTGGCCTACATCCTCTTACATCTAACTCCAGGGGTGGTTACCTATGCAGTCCTTTGCATAATTCCAATGAGTGGACTATACCCGCTAACATCTAACTCCAGATGTAGCTACCTATGCATTCCTTTGCATAACTCCAACGAGTGGTCTACATCCTCTTACATCTAACTCCAGGGGTGGTCACCTATGCAGTCCTTTGCATAATTCCAATGAGTGGCCTATACCCTCTAACATCTAACTCCAGATGTAGCTACCTATGCATTCCTTTGCATAACTCCTATGAGTGGCTTACACCCTCTAACATCTAACTCCAGAGGTAGTTACCTATGTATTCCTTTGCATAACTCCAATGAGTTACTTACATCATTTTATTTTTTCTGAATGAAAATTGTTGCCTATGTATTTTTTGCATAACTTCTGTGACTAGCCCACACTCTATATATCTTCTTATTTGAAATAGTGACATATGCATTCTGTTGCTTAGCTCCATAGAGGGAGCTCACAATAATTGTTCTCTTCTTCAAAAGACTGATACCTGAATTAATTTGCCGACATACTGTATCAAAACAGTGATCCGTGCGTTCTTTACATAACTCCGTTTTTCATCACTGTGTTGTACTTATCTACGAATTCCTCTGGATAACTGCATTGAAAGACATGCATTACCTATGTTATTACGAAAACAAGGGATCCACAAACTCCTTTGATTAAACCCCATTAGTGCCTTATACATTGTGTTTTACTTTTCAAAAAGTGTTATTTTTTCATGATTGATGACTATCATTCTCAACATGATACATTATTTAAAACGGTGGTCTATGATTTCCAATTAATATATCGATATAGTGGCATACACATTCTGTTATATTTTCCAAACGTATGGAGTGACAAAAACAGTGTGCTTTATGAAAGATTGCAACTTGATTTCTTTGCATAACTTGATTGAGTGGCCTACACACCGCGTTTCATTATCAAAATAATGACGTATGCAGTCTTTTGCATAACTGGAATCTGTGGCCTAACCCCCCGCGTTTCGCTATCAAAAATGGCCTATTCAGTCTTTTGTATATCTTCAACTTCAATGACTGGCGAACGCCTTGTGTCTTCTTATAAAAAATATTGGCATTTGCAATGTTTTGCATAATTCTCATGAGTGGCCAACACTTCCGCGTTTCATTATCAAAATATTGGCGTATTAAGTCTTTGGCATACCTTGAATGACAAGCCAAAGGTTTGTTTCTTCTTATTCAAAATGATGGCTTATGCTTCTTTTGCATAACTCCAATGAGGGGACTAAGCCTGTATCATCATCTTACTAAAGGTAAGTGGCCTATACATTCCTTTGCATAACTCCAATGCAAGGCCTACACACCATATCATCATTTTAGAGGTAGTGGCCTATGCATTCCTTCTTATAAATTCAATGAGTGGCCTACACCCAATATCTTCTTATTAAAGGTGATGGCCTATGTATTCCTTTGCATAACACCAATGAGTGGCATGGATCCAATATCTTCTTATTAAAGGTGATGGCCTATGTATTCCTTTGCATAACACCAATGAATGGCCTACACCCAATAACTTCTTTTTAAAGGTGATGCTGTATGCATTCCTCTGCATAACTCCAATGAGTGGCCTACACCCAATATCTTCTTATTGAAGGTGATGGCCTATGCATTCCTTTACATAACTCTAATGAGGGGCCTACACCCAATAGCTTCTGATTTAAGGTGATGGCCTATGCATTCCATTGCATAACTCCAATGAGTGGCCTACACCCAATATCTTCTCATTAATGGTGATGGCCTATGCATTCCTTTGCATAACTCCAATGATTGGCCAACTGCCAGTATCATCTAATGAAAGATGAAGGCCTATGCATTCCTTTGCATAAATAATGAGTGGCCTACACCCAGTATCAGCTTATTAAAGGTGAGTGCCTTTGCATTCCTTTACATAATTCTAATCAGTGGCCTACACCCAGTATCATCTTATTAAAGGTGATGACCTATGCATTCCTTTGCATAACTCCAATGAGTGGCCTACACCCAGTATCATCTTATTAAATGTGATGGCCTATGCATTCCTTTGCATAACTCTAATGAGTGGCCTACACCCAGTATCATCTTATTGAACGTGATGGCCTATGCGTTTCTTTGCATAACTCCAATGAGTGGCCTACACCCGGTGTCATCTTATTAAATGTGATGGCCTATGCATTTCTTTACATAACTCCAATGAGTGGCCTACACCCAGTATCATCTTAAAGGTGATGATGGTCTATGCATTCCTTTGCATAACTCTAATGAGTGGCCTACACCCAGTATCGTCTTATTAAAGTTGATGGCCTATGCATTCCTTTGCATAACTCCAATGAGTAGCCTACACCAAATATCATCTCATTAGAGGTTGTGGAATATGCATTCCTTTGCTTAAATCCAATGAGTGGCCTACAACTGATGTCATTTGACTAGAGGTAGTTGCCCATCCATTTCTTTTCATAACTCGAACGAGAGGCCTACACCATATGTCTTCGTATTAAAGGTTATGACCTATGCATTCTTTTGCATAACAGCAACGAGTTACCTATATCATTTTATTTTTTCTGAATGAAAATTGTTGCCTATGTATTCTTTTGCATAACCTCCTTGAGTGGCCCACACTCTATATATCTTCTTATTTGAAATAGTGACATATGCATTCTGTTACTTAGCTCCATTGAGGGAGCTCACAATAATTGTTCTCTTTTTCAAAAGACTGATACCTGAATACATTTGCCAACATCCTGTATCAAAAAAGGGGTCCATGCATTCTTTGCATAATTTCTTTGTGATATGATCCACTGTGTTTAACTTATCAAAGAAAATGTCTATACATTCTGTTGCATAACTCCTATGATGGTAATGATTTCAAAACTTCACCACTCAGAAAGTTCTCTAATTGTTAGTTTGAATTCGACCATTGTGAAACGTGCTCACTGTATCTTATTGTTAATAGATTTTATCTACAAATTTTCTGGATAACTGCATTGAATGACATACATTACCTATCTTATTACAAAAAAACGAGGGATCCACAAAATCCTTTGATTAAAGCCCATTACAGGCTTATACATTGTGTTTCACTATTCAAAAAGTGTTACTTTTTCATGATTAATGATGATCATTCTCGACATGATACATTATTTAAAACGGTGGTCTATGAATTCCATTTAATATATCGATTGAGTGGCATACACATTGTGTTATATTTTCCAAACGTATGGAGTCCAAAAAACAGTGTGCTTTATGAAAAGATTGTCACTTGCATTCTTTGCATAACTTGATTGAATGGCTTACACCCCGCGTTTCAGTATCAAAATAATGACGTATGTAGTCTTTTGCATAACTGGAATCTGTGGCCTAACCCCTGCACTTCGCTATCAAAAAATGACCTATGCAGTCTTTTGTATATCTTCAATGCCTGGTGAACGCCTTGTGTCTTCCAATAAAGATTATTGGCTTTTGCAATGTTTTGCATAATTCCCATGAGTGGCCTACACTTGCGCATTTCATTATCAAAATACTGGCGTATTATGTCTTTTGCATACACTCAATGACAAGCCAAAAGTTTGTTTTCTTCTTATTCAAAATGATGGCTTATGCTTCTTTTGCATACCCTCCAATGAGGGCACTAAGCCTGTATTATCATCTTACTTAAGGTAAGTGGCCTATGCATTCCTTTGCATAACTCCAATGCACGGCCTACACAATATATCATCATTTTAGAGGTGGTGGCCTATGCATTCCTTTGTATAACTTCAATGAGTGGCCTAGACCCAATATTTTCTTATAAAAGGTGATGGCCTATGTATTCCTTTGCAAAAAACCAATGAGTGGCCTACACTCAATACCTTCTTATTAAAGGTAGTGGCCTGTGCATTCCTTTACATAACTCTAATGAGGGGCCTACACCCAATATCTTCTTATGACAGGTGATGGTCTATGTATTTATTTGCATAAATGTAATGAGTGGCCTACACCCACTATCATCTTATTAAAGGTGATGGCCTATACATTCTTTTGCATAACTGCTATGAGTGGCCTACACTCTGTATCATCTTATTAGAGGTAGTGGCCTATGCATTCCTTTATATAACTCTAATGAGTGGCCTACACCCAATACCATCTTATTTAAGGTGATGGCCTATGCATTCCTTTGCGTAACTCTAATGAGTGGCCTACACCCAGCATCATCTTATTAGAGGTAGTGGCCTATGCATTCCTTTGGATAACTGTAATGAGTGGCCTGCACCCAGTATCATCTTATTAGAGGAAGTGGCCTATGCATTCCTTTGCATAACTCTAATCAGTGGCCTACACCCAATAGCTTCTTATTACAGGTAATGGTTTATGCATTCCTTTGCATAACTCCAATGAGTGGCGTACAACTTACATCATCTGACTAGAGTTATGGGCCTATCCATTTCTTTACATAACTTCAACAAGCGGCCTACGCCATACGTCGCCTTATTAAAGGTTATGACCTATGCATTAATTCGTATAACTCAAATGAGTTACCTGCACCATTTTATTTTTTCTGAATGAAAATTGTTGCCTATGGATTCTTATGCATAACTTCTGTGAGTGGCCCAAACTCTATATATCTTCTGATTTGAAATAGTGTCATATGCATTCTGTTGCTTATCTCCATTGAGGGAGCTTACAATAATTGTTCTCTTCTTCAAAAGACTGATACCGGAATTCAATTGCTGACATCCTGTTTCAAAAAGTCGTCCATGCATTCTTTGCATCATTCCGTTTTATATGATCCACTGTGTTTTACTTGTCAAAAAAAATGTCTATGCATTCTGTTGCATAACTCCTATGATGGTCATAGTTTCAAGACTTCACCACCCACAAAGTTCTTTAATTGTTAGTTTGAATTCGACCGGTGCGAAACGTGCTCACTGTATCTTATTTTTAATACATTTTATCTACAAATTTTCTGGATAACTGCATGAATGACATACATTACCTATCTTACAACAAAAACGAGGGATCCACAAACTCCTTTGATTAAACCCCATTAGTGGCTTATACATTGTATTTTACTATTCAAAAAGTGTTCTTTTTTCATGATTGATGACTATCATTCTCAACATGATACATTATTTAAAATTTGATCTATGAATTCCATTTAATATATATATCGATTGAGTGTTATACACATTCTGTTATATTTTCCAAACGTATGGAGTCGCAAAAACAGTGAGCTTTATGAAAAGAATGTCACATGCATTCTTTGCATAACTTGAATGAGTGGCCTACACACTGCGTTTCATTATCAAAATAATTACCTATGCAGTCTTTTGCATAACTGGAATCTGTGGCCCAATCCCCGCGTTTCATTAACAAAAATGGTCTATGCAGTCTTTTGTGTATCTTCAACTTCAATGACTGGCGAACGCCTTGTGTCTTCTTATAAAAAATATTGGCTTTTGCAATGTTTTGCATAATTCCCGTGAGTGGCCTACACTTGCGCGTTTCATCATCAAAATATTGGCGTATTAAGTCTTTTGCATACCCTCAATGACTGTCCAAAAGTTTGCTTCTTCTTATTCAAAATGATGGTTTATAGTTCTTTTGCATACCTCCAATGAGGGGACTATGCCTGTATTATCATCTTACTGAAGGTAAGTGGCCTTTGCATTCCTTTACAAAACTCCAATGCATGGCCTACACACCATATCATCATTTTAGAGGTAGTGGCCTATGCATTCCTTTGCATAACTTCAATGAGTGGCCTAGAACCAATATCTTCTTATTAAAGGTGATGGCCTACGTATTCCTTTGCATAACACAAATGAGTGGCCTACACGCAATATCTTCTTATTAAAGGTGATGGCCTACGTATTCCTTTGCATAACACAAATGAGTGGCCTACACCAATATCTTCTTATTAAAGGTGATGGCCTATGCATTCCTTTGCATAACACAAATGAGGATCCTATACCCAATATCTTATTATTAAAGGTGATGGCCTACGTATTCATTTTCATAACACAAATGAGTGGCCTACACGCAATATCTTCTTATTAAAGGTGATGGCCTATGCATTCCTTTGCATAACTCAAATGAGTGGCCTACACCAATATCTTCTTATTAAAGGCGATAGCCTAAGCATTCCTTTACATAACTCCAATGAGGGGCCTACACCCAATATTTTCTGATTTAAGGTGATGGCCTTTGCATTCCTTTGCATAACTCCAATGAGGATCCTATACCCAATATCTTATTATTAAAGGTGATGGCCTATGCATTCCTTTGCATAACTCCAATGAGTGGCCAACTCCCAGTATCATCTAATGAAAGGTGATGGCCTATGCATTCCTTTGCATGACTAATGAGTGGCCTACACCCAGTATCATCTTATTAAAGGCGATGGCCTCTGCATTCCTTTACATAACTCCAATGAGAGGCCTACACCCAGTATCATCTTATTAAATGTGATGGCCTATGCATTCCTTTGCATCACTCTAATGAGGGGCCTACACCCAGTATCATCTTATTAAAGGTGATGGCCTCTGCATTCCTTTGCATAACTGTAATGAGTGGCCTACACCCAGTGTCATCTTATTAAAAGTTATGGTCTATGCATTCCTGTGCATAACTCTAATGAGTGGCCTACACCCAGTATCATCTTATTAAAAGTGATGGCCTAGGCATTCCTGTGCATAACTCTAATAAGTGGCCTACACCCAGTATCATCTTATTAAAAGTGATGGCCTATGCATTCCTTTGCATAACTCCAATGAGGGGCCTACACCCAGTGTCATCTTATTAAAAGTGATGGCCTATGCATTCCTGTGCATAACTCTAATGAGCGGCCTACACCCAGTATCATCTTATTAAAAGTGATGGCCTATGCATTCATGTGCATAACTCTAATGAGTGGCCTACACCCAGTATCATCTTATTAAAAGTGATGACCTATGCATTCCTTTGCATAACTCTTATGAGTGGCCTACACCCAGTTTCATTTTATTAGATGTAGTGGCCTATGCATTCCTTCGTATAACTCCAAGCAGTGGCCTACAGCCAGTATCATCTTTTATCGCCTATGCATTCCTTTGCATAACTCCAATGAGTGGCCTGCACCAAATATCATCTTATTAGAGGCTGTGGCCTATGCTTTCCTTTGCTTAACTCCAATGAGTTGACTACACCCAATAGTTTCTTTTTACAGGTAGTGGTCTATGCATTCCTTTGCATAACTCCAATGATTGGCCTACTACTTATGTCATTTAACTAGAGGTAATTGCTTATCCATTTCTCTGCATAACCTCAACGAACGGCCTACACCATGTCTTCTTATGACCTGTGCATTCTTTGGATAACTCCATTGATTTATTTACACCATTTTATGTTTTCTGCATGCAAATTGTGGCCTATGTATTCTTTTGCATAACGTCTGTGAGTGGCCCACACTCTATATATCTTCCCATTTTAAATAGTAACATATGCATTCTGTTGCTTAGCTCCAATGAGGGTGCTCACAATAATTGTTCTCTCCTTCAGAAGACTGATACCGGAATTCATTTGCCGACAACCTGTGTCAAAAATGTGGTCCATGAATTCTTTGCATAACTCCATTTTATATGATCCACTATGTTGTACTTGTCAAAGAAAATGTCTATGTATTCTGTTGTATAACTCCAATGATGGTCATAGTTCCAAAGTTTGAAGTCGGCCAATGCGAAACCTGCTCACTGTATCTCATTGTTAATAGATTTTATCTACGAATTCCTCTGGATAACTGCATTGAATGACATACATTACCTATCTTATTACAAAACCAAGGGATCCATAAATTCCTTTGATGAAACCCCATTAGTGGCTTATACATTGTGTTTTCATGATTGATGACTATCATTCTCGACATGATACATTACTTAAAACAGTGGTCTATGAATTCCGTTTAATATATCCATTGAGTGGCATACACATTGTGTTACATTTTCCCAATGTATCACTAATGAATTAATTTGAATTCATGTATGGAGTTGTGAAAACAGTGTGCTTTATGAAAAGAGTGGCACATTCTTTGTATATCCTCATTGAGTGGCCTACACCTTCTGTCTTCTGATTCAACATTATGATGGTTTATGCATTCTTGTACAAAACGCCACTGAGTGCCCTCACCTTGTGTCTTCCCATTCAACATAATGGCTTATATATTCTTGCACAAAATGTCAATGATTGGCGTACTCCTTATGTCGTCATATTCATCATAATGACGTATGCATTCTTGTACAAAATGCCAATGAGTGATCTTCTTACTCAAAATACCAGGCTATACATTCTTATGGAAAACCTCAATGAGTGGGCTACACCCTATGTCTTCTTATTGAAAACAGTGGCCCACGCATTCTTTTCCATAACTCCAATGAGTGGCCTACACCCTATATCTTCCTGTCAAGTGTAATGTTCTATGCATTCCTTTGCATAACTCCAATGAGTAGCCTACACCCAATACCTTTTCATTTGAGATAATTACCTATGCAATTTTCGCAAGCACCAATGAGTGGCCTACACCCTACGTTTTGTAAAAGGTAATGACCTATGCATTCTTCTGCATAACGCCCATTGTCTTTTTAAAGTTGGTGGCCTGTGCCTTCCTTTGCATGACTCCAATGGGTTGTCTACACCATATGTTGTCTTATTAAAGTAAGTGACCTATGCATTTCACTGCAAAACTCATATGAGTGGCCTACACCATACGTAGTCTTATTAAAGGTAGTGGGCTATGCATTCGCTGCATAACTCCAATGAGGGGCCTACACCATATATCCTCCTATAAAAGATAATGGCCTATGCATTCTACTGCATAACTCCAGTTGTCTTTTTAAAGTTGGTGGCCTATGCCTTCCTTTGCATAACTCCAATGGGTTGCCTACACCGTATGTCGTCTTATTAAAGGTAGTGACCTATGCATTTCACTGCAAAACTCATGTGAGTGGCCTACACCATACGTAGTCTTATTAAAGGCAGTGGGCTATGATTCATTGCATAACTCCAATGAGTGGCATACACCATATATCCTCTTGTTAAAGGTAGTGGCCTATGCATTCTTCTGCATAACCCCCATTGTCTTTTTAAAGTTGGTGGCCTATGCCTTCCTTTGCATAACTCCAAAGGGTTGCCTACACCCTATAACGTTTTGTAAAAGGTAATGCCTATGCATTCTTATGCATAATTCCCATTGTCTTTTTAAAGCTGGTGGCCTATGCCTTCCTTTGCATAACTCCAATGAGTGGCCTACACCCTATCATGTTTTATAAAAGGTAATGGCCTATGCATTCTTCTGCATATCTCCAATGAGTGACCTGCACCCTATAACGTTTTATAAAAGGTAATGGCCTATGCATTCTTCTGCATATCTCCAATGAGTGGCCTGCATGCTATGATGTTTTAAAAAGGTAATGGCCCTTGCATTCTTCTGCATATCTCCAATGAGTGGCCTGCACCCTATAACGTTTTATGAAAGGTAATGGCCCTTGCATTCTTCTGCATATCTCCAATGAGTGGCCTACACCCTATAACATTGTTATGAAAGGTAATGGCCTATGCATTCTTCTGCATAACTCCCATTGTCTTTTAAAGTTGATAGCCTATGCCTTCCTTTGCATAATGCCAATGGGTTGCCTACACCATACGTAGTCTTATTAAAGGTAGTGGCCTATACATTTCACTGCAAAACTTAAATGAGTGGCCTACACCATATGTAGTCTTATTAAAGCTAGTGGGCTATGCATTCTTGCATAACTCCAATGAGTGGCCCATATATCGTCTTATGAAAGGTAATGGCCTATGCATTCCTTTGTATAACTCCAATGAGTGACCTACACCTTTTAACGTGATATTAAATGTAGTGACCTATGCATTCTTTTGCTAAAATCCAATAAGTGGCCTGCACCATATGTCGTCTTATTAAAGGTAGTTGCCTATGCATTCCTTTGGATAACTTATATGAGTGGCCTTTACCATTTTATGTCTTCTTACAGAAATCTGGTACCTATGCATTCTTTTGCATGACTCCAATGTGGTTTTTGAAAAGATCATAGCATTTTAGACCATAAAGCCACCTTCTTAGACTGATCTTTACATAAAAGTTGTCCCTAATGTAAAACACAATGTCTCAAACAAGGTCTTTTGCCCATTCGGCTTAATTTATGTCTTGGGGCAAGTTTGATGGTAGTTGTAGATGGACTTACCTTTAAATAATGTCCACTCAATGGCCCCTTGCTTGTCATTTCCTCTGCTAAAGTTTTAAATCCCTTCTCTTCTAGGAAGGTGGGGAGGGGTGGGGGGAGGGCATTCTTAAATGAAACAGCATTCTTAAGCTACATTACGCAAAAAGAAACAAAACTTTCAGAATATTAGGAAAACTTCTACAGGATTCACTCAACTTGTATTGACGCTGATCTGCTCAGAGTGTCCATAGCATGTATATTGATTGGGCTTGGGGCAGAGACGAGATTGAAATCAAAGAAATTATTTTTCCTCTTGTTCTACTTTTCCTCTTGGGAGCGAAGCAGATGGGGAACTTTCTGTGTTTACTGAGGTCAGATTATCTCTAGAATTGAAAGGCCTTTCTACATTGGAGAAACATTTTAATTACTGTGCATAACATGAAAAAATTACCTGCAGAATGTTGACCAACGTATTCTAACTCTCCATTATGATTTATTCTTTTTTTGCCAGCACTGAATTGAAGAGTGTGATGTTTATGTCACTCTAAATTGGACTACGGATGTATCGTATATGGCTCAGCCCCTGAATATGTTCTTAACCTCCTCGAGCCAATACAAAACCAAGGTTTGAGAATTGCGCTTGGAGCTTTTCGAACGTCCCCAGTTAAAAGTCTGTATGTTGAGGCTGATGAACCATCACTGGCGCATCGTCG
>JAOYNN010092076.1:0-11808 GCA_025770095.1 Goniobranchus kuniei | reverse complement strand
AGAGTATCATGTATCATACACATGCGCAAAAAGGAAAAGAAAAAACAAAACATAACATAACAAAAAAATTATTTCAGGAAGCCGATTGGTTAGTGAGGTCAAACACTTCAACCAGTTTACAAAAGTATAGCACTAGGATAAAAATGGCAGAATAATTTTGAAAATAATAATAAATTTTTAAAAAATAATAATAATTATTATAATAATAATAATCGTAATAATTATAATAATAATAATAATAATAATAATAATAATAATAATAATAATAATAATAATAATGACAATAGCCATAGTAATGAAAATTTATCATCATTGATGAAACAGAAACCAAACAATGAAAGTAACAAAAATAATTGCAGGCTCCATTTTGTTAGCAAAACAAATGTGATCACAAAGACTTACACACATGCAAAACCGAAGTCATTTTAAAATAAAATGTTCACAAAACCATCTGACCCAGTTGTTGCTTTTGCAATATCACAGTAGGAGGAAAATGTGATCAAAAAAGACCAATTCACATTACATGATAAGGATGGTTTTATAGCAATGGGACATAAACTGTACCCAATGAATGCTGCATACAAATATTGCAACAAAATGTCTATCCACGGCAAACATGAAAAAAGAAAGAAGGGGAAGTTCCCAATTTATAATAATAACAATAATATGCCGGAAAAATTGTATTGACTCTTCCACACAAACCTGCATGGCTAAAGGTATCTTTTAAAAATTTCTCAAATACATGGTCTAGTTTTAAGTTCGTCGTCAGTTTCCAAACCGCACTTTCCATGCATTGAGCATGTGAGCTGATACATAAGTCTTGACATACAGGGTGAAACAAAATTACTGTAGCAGCAATTCCTACTAAACACAAATTCTCCCGAAAATTTCACGTTCTGTTCATTTTGCAGGAACCAACTTGGGATGCATGCGCACATAAAAATCGATTCCTTTTCAGAATCAAAACTGAACAAGTGAGTTCATTTTTAGTAAAATATATATTTTCTCAATAAGCAACTGGCGGCATCCAAAGCATATTATTTGTTCAAGAGACTGATTCAAAGGCTTACGTGAGTACCACTAGAAGTTCACTTCTTTCATATTGCTAATGAATATTTGATGACATAATTTCAGATCATAAAACATATATTTTCTCAATAAGCAATTGGCGGCATCCAAAGCATAATATTAGTTCAAGAGACTGATTCAAACGCTTATGTGAGTACCACCAGAAGTTCACTTCATTTATTACATTTTGCTAACAAATATTTGATGACATAATTTCAAATCATAATGGTATTTGTCATCAAAGCTTGCCAAAATGCAGCAAAGTAGAAAGCATAAATTTGTGTTTAATGTGACTATTCAATCAACTCTTTGTTCATGTAAGAGTTGGTAAAATGTCTACTACATCAGACTATTTTGTCTTTGAAATTAAAGTGATTTGATGAGCTACATTAATTTTGTTCCACCATATCGTGTTAAGAGTCCTTCCGATTCTAGAAATATGGAAACAAAATTTTATTCCTGAAAAATAAAGCCATTCATTGAGCTTACAACACACCGAAAATGAAAAAAGCGAATGTTCTCTTTTGCTCACAGTGCCACCTTTTGCTTTGGCCATAAAACAACATGAAAACGTTGCAAATGCAGAAGAAATGAAACCAAATTTAACTTAAAATTCAATTCCAGTTTAAAGTTTATTTTCATCCTCAATGAATTGTCCATACGGTCAAAGAAGGCCCATCACAGCTAAAATCAGCACTATGTGAATAGTGACTGGACTAGACAACCAAGGTTATGATTCAAAGTCAAAGACTGGGAAGAAAAGGCAACATGATGATACATGACTCCATAGACTCCATCACCTTAACTGGCTTGCATCATGTGACTGTTGATATTTTCTCTAGCTGCATTTCGCAAATCATCATTACTTTCAAGGCAAAGGTCACATTTCTCTTCAATTAATCAAATTACAATTCATGCACTATTAAACAGTGGCAATAAATTCAAACTGACATATTTAAGAGAAAAGTTTCGTTTTCATCTACAAATTATGAACTGAAACTATCAAAAAGGATTTAGCTAAGGGTAAAGAGTCATAAATACTTTACTTTAGATAATGCAAATCAGAATTCAATGTACTGACAGACAGATGGAGAAACTTTTCAGCCTGCACTGCAACAGAATTTCAAAATCTTTATTACTGTGTATTAGCCTAGACATGGTAGTTTCAGAATCGAAACACCCTTAGAAAAACATTATCCCATGCTATTCTAAGGAACATTATCCCATGCTATTCTAAGGATACAAAATTAAGAAACATAACCATCTATTATGTTTAGGCAATAGCAGTTTTCTTTTTGAAAATATCTTTCAGATTCACATTGACACCAATCTTCCTCCTTTCCCTGGGTTCTGTTGGCTCAAAACAAAACCTGTAAAATTAAGAAAAAAAAAGGGTTCATAAGTCTGGGCGGAAAAAAAACAACAAAACCAAAACAAAAAAAAACACCATTGCATTGGGTCAAGAAAAAAGTAATTCAGGAGCAAAATTACTTTACAGTTTCATGAGAATATTACATTCTCTACAAAAGGATATGGTTTTTAGATTAAGGATATAAAGCAGTGGAACCAGAAAGTAGAAAGCTCAAAAATACATGTCATGAGAACTGGGGAATAGCACAATCAGTACAAATCATCTATAAAGTTCCACTTCCATAAATTACTTTTCAGTCAATAAAAATACCTCACTTGCAGTGAGATCAAATGACAGTCAACAGGGAAAATAGCACAGTCTTCTTGTAAATCTAATTCCTATGAAAAATATTGGTACCAATGAGAGGACAGTAGAACTAAATTAACATTAAATCTACCTAGTTTTTTTCTGACTCTCCATCCCCTATTACCAAGTTTTTTCATGTTGTGACACTGCCAAATGGCCAGTCACACTAAAATATTCATTAAAAATTTATTTTTCAAACAATTGACTTCAAATTTTCACATCACATTGATGAATATCTCCAGTGTAATAAAAACTTGCTTCTAACAAAAAAAAACTTGTATGTTTTTTTTGTATTCAATCTTTTAAAATGATTACCTGGTAGGTATGAGGATTTCTACCGCTAGTTCAGTGAGATCTAACCTAGGTCTAGATCTATATTTCAGTATCCTCTTCATTTATGGTAGGATTCAACATCAGAATCTGAATCCTCCTTGACTGATAAATCAGAGTCAGTATCAGATTAAGTATCTTCTGATAATAAATTTCGTATGAAATCAAAGACAATTTCATCAAGATTTCATCTTTGAGAGGCCATCCTTGACAGCCCAGGCAGTTTGAGAATTACTGTTTACATTTCTGCTGTATTTTTGATCTAGACACTTCTAGCAGTTCAAGCACTTCTTCCTATCACCATAGATTTCTACTTTCACTTTTAGGAGGCAAATGAGGCCACTATGAGAAAAGAATTGTGCTCTAAATGAGGTGCAATGTGTTGAGCAATGTGTTGAGCGGCAATTGAGTGGATTGGTAGATTAAGTGTTAACATCCCAGCCAGATGTCATCTTGTCATGTCCTATGACTTTTAATGTCTTATCATCAGTATCAGTAGGCGGACTTCATGTACACTTAACACTGTGGCACTGAAAACATTCAGACTGAGTGATTGTGTAGTCAGTCCCCCAGTGATCTTGATACTTTGGAGTTCAAATATAGAAAGGAAATTATGGAAGCTGGTAAATTGAGCATCTAATTAATTCTTAGCAATGATTTTGACAAGTTAAGTAAAACAACTACTAGCAAGGTCGCAAAACTGATGTCACATAACCCTTAATTTTACCTTTTGAACTCCTCCAATTCTCTCTCAAAGTCATCCACATCACCTTCCAATTCAGACTGAGACTTTGGAATGAACACTTCATCTGTAATTCAATGAAGGATTACAAATGATGAGCTATGATAATTGGAGCATGATTTCTATGATGACATATTTGCATAACGGCAAATAACTTGTCTTTGCAATTATAATGGAATATTTCTATTGGCTTTACAAATAATCTATTGGGGGTAAGTAAAGTAAAGTGTAAAGTTAGTCCCGAACCCATGACTGAGTATAGGGGAATTAGGGGTAGAGCCCTAATTATACGAGGCATATGGCATAATGTGGTGGTTTGCCATTGCTTTCCACGCCGACCTTCCACCAAGTCTAAAAAGACCTAGCTACCCATTTATACTGCTGGGTGAAAAGGGGGCCCCCAAAAAAAACACTGCCCGGCTGGGGTTCGAACTTGGGCCACCTCACATGGCAGTCAGCCGATCTACCTACTGAGCTTATTGGGGGTAGGGGCCTCTTATTCTTCTTTTTGCTGGATTTTTTTTTTTTAATTGGATGTGAGGATACACACCTTAGTCACACTATTATGAGATAGGTATTCTCCCTCCCCCCTCGCCTATTTTCTCTTCCCTTAGACCCAAATTGTTGATTTTTTTTTGTTAAGTCACTGTTCATTCTTTAATTACAGGATGATGATGATTAAATAATAAAGGAGAAAAAAAGAGACAGAATCACTTACCTAAAGCATGAACATCTCCATTCTTCTTCTTCTTGCTCTTTCTACTTTTCCCAGTCTTGCCCTGTGACGATTTTTGTTTTGGAGAATTAATTTCATAAGAAAGTGTTGGGTTTTTCTTGGAGGGACAGAAATACTTCCCTATTCCTCAAAATAAGCATAAGAAACATGAAATGAACACATTCAAAAATTTCCCCTGTATGGTATGCGAAAGTGAAACTGGCCGGATCAATTTGAGACCAAACAAATTTTGATTGGTAGCAATGTTAAAATATTGAAGTACGAAGGAGCAAAGAAACAATAAAAGGTGGTGAAAAAAAGTAACGCAATAATGATTAGTGTTATCTTTGGGTCAAAGTGATAAAAACATGTTTTGTCCTAACACTGGCAGCTTAAAAAAACTCATTCCTCGGGCAAACTCCAACAGCGCTGTCTTATTCAGAACTAAATTTAGATCTAAAGCACTACTGAAATCATCACCACAAAAAAATCTTAACCCTCGTTAAGCCTCTAATGCCCGAAATTCCGGGCATCAGACCCTCACCATGTTAAATGGAAATTTCCATTTTCCTTTTAAGGTACAATCACGCAGAGAATATTTAATTATAGCTGGAAATAATAGCCAATGAAAATGCAGCTTTTGGTTAAGTCCACAGAGTGCTTCATAGCCTCGTTATCAATAGGCAAAGTGATCCTTTGTCAGTGTCAGTCAGCTCGCTCCATTGTTTCACCATTGTGGCTTGATTCGAAGCTCTTTGAGCTTCACTGAGCACTTACAACTGACTTGTGTGTTATTCGCAACTGTCTGTTGACCCTTTGACATCATTTTTATAACAATGAAAGAATGGAAGTCATTGTGTCGTATGACTTGTGACGTCAACCCAGCTGGAAATCCGTGCCCTTTCCCTCTAGAGTTTCCATTTCTGTTTTTAGTAATCTTGGATGAATGGATTCACCTGCAATGGAAAACAAAACAAATTCTGATCCATGTTTGCTAGATGTGCGGATCTCAAGGCTGCTTAGCATGTGAATCATTTACAAAATTTAGACGGCTATGCCAAGGAGAATCATCTTTTGATCTGGTCATGATCAGGCTGTTATCCTTCTATGTAAAGAGGGATGTAAACAGGATGGGTCCTATTATAATCATATGCTCGGTTCACCAGCAGGTTGAAAGGGGCCTGGTGTCTCCATGACAGTGGTATTACGACGGAGCCCTAAATCCTTAAAACAAACCTGTCAAGGAGTAATAAGAAATGTATTTTCACCCCATTGCCCAGTCATCTTACTACTTGTAAAGCTAAGGCCTAATTTGCGAACAGTATATCCTCAGACACTAAGCAATGACAAAATACAAAACTTTGCAGTACCTGTATGTAATATGAGACGTAGGTTTACATTATAAAATCTTCATTTGGATCAAATATGTAAGAGACAACTCATTTTTAACTTTACTTCGATCCTTTGGGGTCCACTGAAATTAGCTGATCTGGAACTCACAAATTATGTAATGTTTTATTTCACACGGCTATAGAGCGCATCGTCAGCTCAGTTGGTAGAGCCTCAAGCATTATCATCTCTGGGTCTGGGTTCGAATCCGTGGGTGTTTGTTTTTTTTGTGTGGGTTTTTTTTGGTTAAATTTTATATTAAACAACTAAGTTTGTGTACTCTTCTTCATTAAAAGTAAACTTTTTTTCCTTTTCAAAACAAATTCAACTTTTGCGTAATCCATTTCTGTATAGGCCTAATCTATAATTAGGATTGTTTCGAAAGTTTGTGCATTTTTACATGTATATGGGCAGTATCTGTTCAAAAAGTGTAACTTACACAATGTAAAAGTATGTCTGTCGGAGAGGCAGAGAAAAGATGTAATCCAATTCATCAAGTATAAGAGGACAAGATAGTAAATGTTATTTGTAGGGTACTCCCTTATTTGATAGCGGCCAAGGCCATGCGCCTCTGCGCAGTTAAATTTCATGTCATTTTGTATTTCCTAAAACGTTAAATGTCGTGACTTGACACAATTCAGGTTCGTCTGTCTGAAGTGGTGGTGAAACATTTTCTTCATTTTTTCTCATATGACGATAACGGCCTTGGACCGACGTGTAGCGTTCGTATCCGATGTGTAACGTGCTTATACAATTTGCTGCTGCCCTGTCCAACAAATAAAAAAGTTTACCAAATTTCTTTGATGCTAAACACGTACATTTCATCATTATAACTTAATTTTTTTCCATTATTTTTGCGTGGCTAGCAGGGTAAGGCTTTTGGACAGGGCAGTGGTTATTCAATTTTACCCTGTCCCAAAACCTGCTCGAGGTGGACAATATATATTCAGGTCCAACTTTTATTCCCTATGATGTATTTGAACATATTTCATAATAATATACATGTACCTATTGACCCAAAATAAGTTATACCTCGTAAAATCGCGTTATCTACGAAACTAATGAATCGATCAGCATCAAATATGAACAGAGACAAGTTTTGTTCAACCGGAAGATGGATCATGTAAGCAAAAAAGGACTCACGCACCTTCACATGAAAAACCAGTATGACATTCAGATGCGATCATTTGCATTAAAAGCCTGCCTTCAGTCAGGATGTATAAACTTGACATTTGTTTGCTAGGCAATATGATATTGATATTCGTAACCCAAACAAATGGCCAAATAAGCCAACTATCTTGAAGTGGACATCATTTTTTCAGACGTATTCTGGGGCCACAAGAACAGCTGCTGGCACAGGCACAGCTGACAAGGACTTGTTTACGGCATCAGTAAATTAGAAAATATTGAGTCTTCAATTCTGTAAACTGACAAAGGGCAATAACTGAGTGAAAGCTCAAAGAGCCATGACTTTGTTGTTTATGCATCAATTGCTTACAAATTTTGCATGTAAGTGTAAACTATTATGTTCTACTACTTTTCTTCTTTGACATATATAGAAATACGAGTTACTTTTGAATTAAAAAATTGTTATGAATAAACTTAGCGGCTATCTTGGAATTTTGGCGGCCATCTTGAAATTGTAAGTGGGTCAGATTTTTTAAAGGACTCAAAAATAAATATGTGTACCAAATTTGGTGCTTTTATCACTAAACCCACAATGTAACAACAACCAGTAACCTACACTTTAAATGGTATAGAGCAAAAGTTGAACCGATGGCACATTCTAGTTGCCATCTTGGCCGCTATCTTGATTTATGAAAATGCCAAGCGGAGGTAATTTGTGCACCCATTTGATTCTTCATCTACATGATCTAGAGCATCGAAAAATGCAAAGAAACTATTGTTACCAGAGATTTCTATGCTCAATGAAAAAACAGGCCTCTGCTTCTGGACTAAGACCCAGCACGACATGAACCTACTCTGTCACCCAACTCTATACTAATCTAGTGAACATTGCTTGACACTCCAATAGTATTTCAAGCAAAATTTGATTATTTATGTTTATCTGTTACAAGGTCTGATGGAGGGTAAGAATTGAATGTCATGTGTCTTGTCCTGTCTTCGTGCCTGAATTTTATCAATTCCTTTATATCGCACATATACACAACAGTAGCCAATCCGCTTGTTGGATTTTTAAATCCGGATGATAAAGCAGGAGGATTTAACGTGTTGATAAGTTCGATATTGCTTTATGGTGACCACTTTTATAGTGGTACGTGTGCTTTGATGACAACAATGGTTGATCAATGTCAATAGACGCAATTTTCAATGGCCATATTTATGAACAAACAATGACCTATCAATCTTGAAGGGCACTTGGTTAACGTTAAAATACAAGTACTTTAGTTTGTCAAATGCAATGTTCATCTCATATTCGTGCTGATAAGATAATTAGACCGATGGATCATCGCGATTGCTAATCACCACTCCTATTTGATTACTCTTTTTATAGCGATGACTTCGAATTGGTAACAGGGAATGACTTTTGTCCTCTGAAAAATTCAAATTATGAAGTATAAACATTCTCTGAGAGTGAATGCCACTCGTGTGAGATACTTCTCGAACACGGGAACTTCATCTTTGAGTGATATCAATATGATGAATCGTGTTTATGCTGTGTTATTTCTTTTTTTCCAGGCGACTGGTAAGTACATTTGATGTCAATTTTCTTTTTAAGAAGTTTTGATTCCTTAATTTATTTCTTTGGGACATGTTGAAATGGAATGTTAGTTTGCGCCTTAGTAAATTTGGCTCATCCCATAAAGGGTATCCACAGTGGATTTTCTGTCTCCGGTGTGTCCTGTGCAATGCATCCTCCTCTTTAACACACCAACGGTGATCTGATCTTTGGTCTTCCTCTTTGCTCTTGCCAAATAATTCAACATTTAGCATTTTCTTTTCAATATACTCTTAACACCTTGCCACTAATCATGTTCATAGCAGCGTTAGTGGAGATTTTAAAAAACAAACAACCCTCACCCTCCCCCCCAAAAAACAAACAAACAAACAAAAAACAAAACAAAACAAAACAAAAACAAATAACAACAAAAAACAAAAAACAACAAAACAAAACAAACAAAACCAAACCAAAAAAACCCCAAACAAAACAAACAAACAAAACCAAACAAACAAACAAACTTAATATTAAAGCTGGCATTAATATCAACGGAGTAAAACTGTACAATTTATTATGATGTGCAGATGACATCATATTAGTTGCTGAAAGTGTAAAAGATCTGGAAAACATGATAAAAAATCTAAATGAATAAAGAAAGAAGGATGGAATTAGATTTAACAAATAGAAAACATATAGCGAGAGAAAAAAAACAGAAAAAAGGGGAATTGCCATTGATGGTGCATTGCTTGAAAAGATTAGTGAATATAAGTACTTTAGAAGCATACTAACCTTTGGAAATTACATGAATAAAAGGATAAACAACAGAATGACAAAAGGATGGAAACAATTCGATATGGTGAATTTTGGAAGAACAATAAAATGCCAAGAGGCCACAAAAGGAAAATAATTCTTCATGCAATGACATATGGAGCAGAAACATGGGCCCTGACTGAAACTAAAAGGAAAAAAAGCGGTAACTCAAAAAAAGCAGGGAAAACACGTTTAAGCTTCAGAAGAAAAGATAAGATCAGAGGTGAAGTCATAAGTGCAAAAATAGATATGAAAAACATAGTAGACAAAACGAAATATATGAGAGGACAGTGAGCAGGACACGTTGCCACAATAAGCAATATCGAATGGGTCAAGATAATGACAGAATGGATACCAAGAGACAGGATAGGGTTTAAAAGGTAGACCTAAACGAAGATGGAGATTTGATATAGAGGAAATAGGAAACGGCCAGTGGATGAGAGCACCACAAGACATAATGTGTATGGTATATGGTGAGAAATGTGGAGGTTATCTGCCAGCAGTGGCATAAAAAAACTAATAAGCTAAGCAAAGCTAAGTACTCTTTATAACATGTCCAATCCCTCTCAATTTCGACTGTTATCTTTTCGTCTGCAATCCTGTTTGGCTGAGAAATCACTCACTCATCCCTTGACGCGTATCGTCGTAGGGGTGCTGCAATGGACACTCTGGAAGTCAGTCATCTCCATTCCAGTCTGCCATCAGCCATGCACATCACTGCTGTTGGTGATTGGCCCGTCTAGTCTTTGATGTTGTCTCTCTAAGATTTTTTTTCCGGCGTCCCCTTCAGCCTCCTCTCTCCACTGGTCTTGACTAGGGTGTTGTATCGGCAGACATGCCCCAGCCGAGTCAGCTTGCGGCGTTTGATAGTTGCGTCTGAGAAACACTTCTTCTAATACAGTTCTCATTTCTGATATTGTCAAAGTACATCACGTCAATTAATGAGAAATATAGCGTTTTCATTTCACTTTTTGTTTCTTTCAATTTTGGCTGTGCCAAGTTTGTAGATCATGTATCACCACCTATCCGAGGACGTCTTATTGAGGACTGTTTTAAGAGCTTCAGAATTCCAATTAATATTACGAATGTAATTTATTTCGGACTTCTGATCACTCTTATCCATGGCATAAGGTCTTGCCTGACAAATTATCTGTAACCGATGATATTCGGGCGCTAGTTCAAGAATTTTTTCTTTATTTTACTTTATTTTATTCTATTTTATTGGAAACGTTCTCTTTTGAGCGCTGATCATACTGCTCTTTACTGATGCTGTCTTCATGCTTATCATTCTTGTATGTCTTCTTGTGAAAAACAAGAAACTATCGGTACAAAGAAGACTGCATTGAATAATATATTTCTTGTATTGAATACATTATAATAACAAGCAATGGTGAGTAAAACTCAAAAAGAAAACAAATGAGACACTCCAAAGGAAACAACACTGAGGACAAAATCCATGTAGGCTTAATGTACTAAATCTAGCTTGGGTTCGAACCCAGAAATTTTTACGTGGGTCCCCTTCGCCGTTTTATAAAAAGAAAGCAGACCACTACTTGCAAAGTTTCTTCTTGTCAGTCGTCTCTTTCATGTAGCCTTCAAGACCTACATAACACACTTTCGTTTTCAAATCTGTGTATTATTTTTGGATGAACAACAGTCAACGTTGATGCACAACCACATGCCATAAGGGGTGCCTCATTATGGAGCTACATCCATGAAAAGATCGACCTCTTGTATGGGAGTGAAACATGGACTTTCAATCGAGGATAAAATCATCAAACATGTGATTCTTAAGAAAAAACGTATCTCTTTCTCATAATCATTACCGTTTTACTTGGGCGCTGAGATAACCTATTAGAGTCATAATAAGATCTCTAAGTTTAGTACCAAACAAGCGAATTAAGATACATAAATGAATAAGAACAGAATAGGCCTAATGAATTTTACTCTTTTGAAAGAGGGCGAGCTGGTGGCGCTGCTCTTTATATTACTATGCCAATAAGCTATTTCATGTCTTTTCCATTTTTCTTTCCGCTTCGTTCAAATCAGTCGCCACCTCCCAATGGGATTGCAATTTTCAGAAGGATATGTGCGAATGGCAAAATCTGTCAGGTGAGGATGGATGGACCAGAGCCCAATCACCATCGGCTAAAGCTAGAGCAGGACCTATCTATGATCATACCTATGGCAATAGTAAGTACGCTACTACTACTACCACCACAACCACCACCACCACCACCACCACCACCACTTCTACTACTACTACTACTACTACTACTACTACTACTACTAATACAACTACTACTACTACTACTACAACTACTACTAATACTACTACTACTACTACTAATAATAAT